>OY748292.1:14903761-15186228 GCA_963556515.1 Nudaria mundana
GAAACATCGTATGAAAATGTACAAATGGCGGCCTTATCACTAAAAGCGATCTCTTACAGGCGACCTTTGGATGGACATAAATGGTAAGAAATAAGATGTGAAAGTGGGTAGTCATTGGTGTTTGAGTAAAGTTAGTGAGGAAACATAAAAACATATTATGTAGACCTATATAGGAATAATATCCCTGGCCTACTGAAACCACAATAAAAATGAAAGGGAGCTATTAGCGTCAAGGGAATTGGGGAGCTCAACTACTCCCGGTTCACTTATACGATACCTATAATAAAAGCCATCGTAGTTTAGGGATGTTTTTGTTAGAAAACGCATTAGAAACAATATACAGCAACATAAGCTCAGGATAATCGCCACTCAAAAGCTTTGAAGTTATTATTGTTGGATAGTTGGTTTATTCTTGTCAATATGAAGAATAACATTCCTGGTAATAGTTTTATTAGTGACAACAGTTTAAACATTACGTGTGATATAATTCACTCTAGACATTCCAGGAGATTTTTTTCGGATTACGTGAGACCTCTTTCTGTGTTTTATGTCATGTGTAAAGATCTCTCAAGTCCAAGTTATGTCAAATTATCTACATACTTACTCACTTACTGATCTAACACAAACTTGAAGAAGCACCTACGTAAATGTATCCCTTCAGGGAAAAATATACAGCTTTTATGTGAGAATCGCTTCAGGTGTGTCGACCTATACCTACTTTGATTTGTACCACTTACATCTGAATAGAAGCTATTGAACACAAACATTTGCTTTGACAAAATCCAACCATGCGCAGTGACTTTCATAATGTGTATTTTATTATCCACAAGCTGTCCCGGCGGGGGCGGGGCCCCAAGAGATTAGACTACGTCCTCGCCGTCCGCCCTGGACCCCAACTTGACCACGGTAACGCAGTGGCAAGTTGGGTGACCGAACGTCGAAATCGAAACTTGAGTGGCCAACACAGAAGAAATTGTGCTCACTATGAAGCCTGAAGAGACCCCCGGTCCTGACACTGCCCTTCCCCGGGCAGTCTCAGCCGACGACATATTGCGCGAACAACGGACTTCGGTGCCTTTTGATTTGGGGGCTCGCGTCGCGCCGCCTAGTTGCAGCGCGACGTCGACGCCCCAAGGAAATGTTGTTGCTGGGACTGAAGATGGGTCAGCTCCCAGTAGTGTGAGGGGTAAGGGCCCTTCTTCTTCGCAGAAGAGGACCCTCGAGAAGGGGGGGCTGCCGCGCGACCGGAGCACTAGTTGCTCTGGGTGGGGGTCCCTCCTCTCCAGCGATTCGGAGGAGGAGGTGCCGGTGAAGACGGTGCGCACGCGTCTCGACGCCTACAGAAAGCGCCCGCCAACACCACCCCCGTCATCTGTTCCGTCCCTGCGCAGTCGCAGGGATATCGGTGTGCCGCCCGCGCGGGAGATAATGAGTATTTTCTCCCGCATGAACGCGGCCATGCGGGGGAGTAAAAACATGTCGGGGAGGAAGAAGATTGTGGCTTCACTGGTGGATGAAGCCCAATCCTCCCTCGACAAGCTCCTCGAGCGGAGCGTCACAGAGGAGGAGGCGAAGCTCCGCAAGCAGGTTGCGAGCCTGGAGGTGGAGCTCACTGCCTCCCGAAAGGAGATGGAAGATCTCCGTCGGGAGGTCGCTGAGCTGACCAAAGCGGTCAAGGCACCTCCAGGTCCCATGCCGCCTCCTCCTCTGACGGCTGGACCAGCGCCGAAGACGGCGCCTAGGACCGCGCCCACCATGGCGCCCGGCTCGCCGCCGAAGCCTGTACCGACTACGGTGCAGGTCCTGACGGCGATCGAGAGGCGCCTCGCGGTCCTGGAGGACCGGGCGTACCGCCCTCCGCTAGCGCGTCCCGCGTTTTCATACGCGGCGGCTGTCGGCGGTGCTCCCGCTCCGGGTCCAAGCGGCACACCCGCTGTCCGCCGCCCCGCTCCGCCCCCGTCCGCTTCGGTGAGCCGGATACCGGCCGAGACCGCGGCCCAGGCGCGGAAGGCCAAGGGGCGCGGCAAGAAGAGTGGCACCCCTGCCGCCTCCTCTTCCTCTATCGTCGCTCCCGCTGCTTCCTTACACCCCTCCAGACGGGAGGGATGGGAAGTAGTGGGAGCCAAGAAGAGGAAGACGAAGGCCGCAAAGAAAGCGGCCAAAGCCGCCGCGGCGAAGGCGCCGAAGAGGCCCCGCCCTCCTCGCTCCACCGCCGTCGTCCTGACGGTGACGACGGTAGGTGTGGAGAAGGGGGTGGGGTACGCCGACGTACTGAGGACTGTGAAGTCCTCAGTCAACCTCTCGGCCCTCGATATACAGGGGGGGCTCCGGTGCAAGAAGACACGCACCGGGGCTCGCCTCCTCGAGGTCTCCGGCGCCTCCAGCGGCCCTAAAGCTGACGCCCTAGCGGCTCAGCTTAGGGACGCGCTGGACCAAGAAGCCGTCCGCGTCACCAGGCCCACCAAATGCGCCGCATTGCGCATCACGGGTCTGGATGACGCGGCCACGACGGAGGAAGTTGTCTCCGCCGTCGTGGAGGCGGGCGGCTGCCCCCGTGACCAGGTGAAGGCTGGAGATATCTCCTTCGGCTCCACTGGTCACGGGATGACAGTCGTCCAGTGCCCCGTCGCGGCGGCACTGAAAGTGGCGGACGGACGAAGCCTCCTCGTAGGGGGCTTCCTAAAGGCGCAGGTGCACCTCCTTCGTGCCCGGGAAACCAGATGTTTCCGGTGCATGGTGGTGGGGCACTTAGGAGTGCAGTGTACAGCGGAAGTCACCGTGGGCGATCGGTGCTTCCGCTGCAGCCGGCCCGGTCACAAGGCAAGTGCCTGTGACGCCCCGCCTCGCTGCTTTAGATGCGAGGCGGAGGGCAAGACCGCGGATCACCGGGTCGGCAGCACAACCTGCGCCGCCTCGAGGCCAAAACCTCGTCCGTCCGCTGAGAGCGGTGGGGGTGCCGCCCTTGCGCGGCCAGTTGTTTCGCGGCGGGATGCGGTTATGGACGTCAATTAATGTCTGACGCCCGTATCCGTATCCTGCAAGTGAATTTGAACCACTGCCGTGCTGCTCAGGATCTTCTGTACCAGAGCATCCGGCAGTGGTCCATAAACTTAGCCGTGGTCGCCGAGCCGTACTACGTCCACCCGGGAAGCCCGGTGGACGAGGACGGCTCGGCCTGTTGTATCTTTGGGGGGTCCGCCGCAGACAACTCGCGCCTTGCGATCATTGCAAGGGGCCGCGGGTGTGTTGCGGCGGACTATGATGGGTTGGCAGTCGTGGCCACCTACATCTCGCCGAACATTGACGAGTCTCAGTTTGAGCTATGGCTCACTGAGCTCGACGTCGTCTTCGCTGCGTGCCGTCCTCGCCCTGTCCTGCTCCTGGGAGACTTCAACGCCTGGAGTGAGGCGTGGGGCTCCCGGGAAACCAGGGACAAGGGGAGGTTTCTTGAGGACTGGACCAGAACACGTGGTCTGGAGGTCCTCAACCGGGGGAATGTCGCCACCTTTTGGCGGCGGGTGGGGGGAATCGATCGTGGACGTAACGTTCGCATCCCCTGACCTCGCCGCCCGTATTACAGGCTGGCGCGTGGAGGAGGGTGAGGAGACGCACTCGGATCATCGGTACATCCGGTTCGATGTCGTCCCCCCACCTGACCTCCCACAGCCGGTGGCAAATCCCCCGGATCCGCGTTGGGCACTTCACCATCTGGATCGGGAGGCTCTCCTGGAGGCATCCATCGTGCAGGCCTGGATTCCAGCGCCGGACCGGCCTGCCGATGTGGATGCCGAGGCGGAGTGGTTCAGGAGAGCCATGTCGCAAATCTGTGATGCGGCGATGCCTAGGGTTACACCCAGACCGGCCAGGAAGCAGGTGTACTGGTGGTCGCCGGAGATTGCAGAGCTGCGCGCAACATGCATCTCCGCCCGCCGCCGGTACACCAGGTTTCGCCGGAGGCGTCGCCGCCCAGACGACGCGGCAGCCCGAGAGGCGGAGCTTTTTCAGGCATACAGGGAGGCTAAAGGTAATCTCCAGGAGACGATAAAGCGGGCCAAGACGGCGGCCCGCGAGGAGCTCCTGGAGACCCTGCAGCAGAACCCATGGGGGCGCCCGTACCTACAGGTCAGGGAGAAACTCCGACCTAGGGCGCCCCCACTGACCCAGAGTCTCCAGCCGCAGCAGCTGGAGCGGGTCATGGGCTCCCTGTTTCCGACGAGCGCGGAGGAGCACGTTCCTCCGCGCATGGCTCCGTCTCTGCCCGACGCGGATAGCACCAGCGAAGACGACGTACCTGAAGTCAGGGTGGGGGAGCTAGGTGCGGCAGTACTCCGGCTTAAACGCCGGAAAATCACTGCCCCCGGACCCGACGGCATTCCTGGCCGTGCATGGGTCCTGGCCCTCGAAGAACTCGGGCCTCGACTGATGGGGCTCTTTAGCGCATGCCTCGAAAGGGGCCAGTTTCCCAAGGTGTGGAGGACGGGGAAACTGGTCCTGATCCGTAAGGCGGGGCGGCCGGTGGACTCACCGTCCGGATACCGGCCGATCGTGTTGCTCGACGAGGTGTGTAAGCTCTTTGAGCGAATTATCGCGGAACGCCTCGTCGAGCATCTCACGAGTGTGGGGCCAGACCTGGCGGATAACCAGTTCGGTTTCCGTCGGGGACGCTCCACCGTGAGCGCGATCATGCGCGTGAAGAGCCTGACGGAGGAAGCAGTCTCGCAGGGCAAGGTGGTGGTGGCGGTGTCTCTTGACATCGCCAACGCGTTCAACACCTTGCCATGGAGCTGCGTTAGGGAGGCGCTCGTGTATCACGAAACGCCTCTCTACCTCCGTCGTATTGTCGGGGCCTATCTCTCGGAGAGGGCCATAGCTTTCCCCAGCTGGCTCGGGCCAGCTCGGCGAGATATGTCGTGCGGTGTTCCGCAGGGGTCGGTCCTGGGGCCGCTTCTGTGGAACATCGGCTACGACTGGGTGCTGCGGGGTGCGTTGCCTAGGGGTGTCGGCGTAACGTGCTACGCCGACGATACCCTCGTCACGGCGCGGGGTGCAACGTACCAGGAGGCAGCACTCAAGGTCACGACGGGTGTTGCTCGAGTCGTGGGTCGGATACGGCAGCTGGGACTGGAGGTGGCCTTGCACAAGTCCGAGGTTCTGTGTTTTCACAGACCTCGGAACGGTCCACCCGAAGGTTCCAGCATAAATGTGGGAGGCGTTAGCATCGGCATCAAGCCCTCGATGAAGTACCTAGGGATCGTACTTGATAGCCGATGGAACTTCGGACCACATTTCCGAAGTTTGGTCCCCAAGGTGACGCAGGCATCGGTCGCGCTTTCGCGACTGATGCCCAACCTAAAGGGACCCAACGCCTCCTGCAGGAGACTGTACCTGGGGATCGTGCGGAGTATGGCCCTATACGGGGCTCCCGTATGGGCGGATAGGTTGGCGGTCAAGGGGAACGTGACTCTGTTAAACAGACCACTTAGAACCTTGGCCGTCAGAACCGTACGGGGGTACCGCACGATCTCCGGAGAGGCTGCATGTCTCCTAGCCGGGACCCCTCCATGGGACCTGGAAGCGAGAGCCCTTGCGTCATTGTTCCAATGGCGCAAGGAGGCGCTGGAGCGGGACCACAGGCCTGCGTCTCGAGAAATCGAGGACCAGCGGTCCCAACTCCGCCAGGATCTCATGGAGTCATGGAGGGTGCGACTTGAGCAACCCAAGGGGGGTGCCATCTTCATCGCGGCGGTGAGACCGATCATGGATGATTGGCTGCAGAGGCAGCATGGTGACCTCACGTACCGTGCGACGCAGATGGTTGCCGGGCATGGATGCTTCGGTAGCTATCTGTTTCGCATGCATCGTGAGGTCACACCCCGGTGTCAACACTGCGAGGTTTCCGACGACGACACCGCACTCCACACGTTGGTGGAGTGCTCAGCGTGGGCGAGTCAGCGCCGGGACCTCGTAGTGGGTCTGGGCGTGGATACCCTCTCGCTGGGGACCATGCTTCAAGCCATGGTATCCAGCGGGAGTAGGTGGAACGCGGCCGTGTCCTTCTGCGAGCAAGTCATGCTCGCGAAGGAGGCGGCCGGGAGGGAGAGGGAGCGTACCCTCCCCGCCGAGTTCCGTAGTCGGCGGCCAGGCCGCCCCAGACTACGCGACTACGCCCAAGACTATCGTCCTCCATGATCGGGGCCTGAGGACGGCGGGATCGCCACCCACCGTCCTTACAGAAGCAGGCTAGAAGGGTTGCGTGCTGCGGGGCCTTTTGCCCCATAGCACGCAACCAGATTCACTCACTGACGCGGGATAAAACCCGACCCCAATGACGCGGGATTCTCGTCCCGACCAAACACCCGCAGAGACCACAGGCGTGGTCAAAGTCCGCCGGGCGCCACTGGACATACCCTCTGCTAGTAACCAGGGACGCCCGGCAACGGACGTTAGAGCGGCCGCGGCCTTGGGCCGCGGAATTAAAAAAAAAAAAAAAAAAAAAAAAAAAAAAAAAAAAAAAAAAAAGCTGTCCCGGCGAACTTCGTACCGCATTCATTTTTCTAATGTTCCGCATAGCTTTTTTTTTCTTCCATAAGATCCTTCTCCTGATAATTACGAACACAACAAAAAAAAATAAGCGAAATCGGTCCAGCCGTTCACGTGTGATGGCGTGACCAAGGGAAATAGGGATTCATTTTTATATATAGAGATTTAGGTACTTGAGATATTCCCTGTCATAAAAACGTACACTTACTTACTGAAATAATTCAGGTAAACGATCGACTTGTTTCAGAATGCCAGTTACAGTAAACATAAGGTAGGTAATATCATTACAACTCTCGCCCGAAACGACTCCCATAAAATAGTCACTTACTGTTTAGGATGTGGAGGAGAAAACACTATAAACCAACGAATACCCAATAAAATTAATCTTAAGTGAAGTATGTACCTACCTTGGTATCATTAGGTATATGGTATTGGCATACTTTACATGAAAAACTGACGTAAGTACAGGTATCTACATTTTTATAACACGTATGTCTATAATGGCTTATTTCCTAATGCTCCCTGTAGGAGAATGTACTTGGAGATCGTGCTGAGCATGTCCCTATATGGGGCTTCCGTATGGGCGACGAGACTGACCGCCAACAACTTGTTTGTTCTAAACAGACCGTTGAAGGCCTTGGTCGTTGGGATAATAAGTGAATACCGCACGATCTCTCTATAGGCTGCATGAAGTGAAGCCACCTTGGAATGGACCCCTAGAGTACAGAACACGAATTTAAAATCTCACCGCAAATTCAGCTATTATAAATACCTACTGTACCTACATGAGAATACCGCTCTGCAGGTAGCTGGTAACCTGGAACGCTGTGTGTAAAGCTTTGGGAAACCATTAGTTAGCATTTTAATTATTATTTTTAATATGTAATTAAATATTATTATACCGTGCCATCCATGTGAAGGCTCAAAAAGGGCTAATTGTTCTATGTTATGTCAAAACCCAGTACAATTTAGCTCGTTTAGCGGGAAATGATTTTGAGTGTCGGTTTATACGAAGGTTATAAAAGAAAGTTATTAATGAAATCATTAATATTTTTTTAAATCAAGCTTTTATCTTCATAATATTGCTAGCCATGCACTTCACAGGCGCGTGCAAAGTTTCAGCTCAATCGGAAACCGGGAAGTGTGTAAAATTTTACTTGCGAGATTTGATCGCCGCAGTCGCGAAACGTACCGTTACGCTGCAGCATATATTTAAGCGAAGCGAGTTTAAATTCAAAATTCTGGCATCGTAATAACCTGGGTAATTCTGTAAGCTATTGATGAGTGCAAGAAAATCCGAAATCAGCCGATTATTCGCCGAGAAACAATTTAACACAAATCGTTTGAAAACTAATGTGAGGCTCGCTTCGCTCAATAAATGCTTGTAAAAATCTTAGTACGTGAAGCAAAAACTTTAAAGCCTTTTTTTACGAAAATTATGCGTACGGAGGAGGATGAAGTTGTATTATACCTACCTATCATATATCTATACTAGGTATCTACCTAGTCCAGCAAAAACGTCGCTTAATATGCCAGTGGTTGCTCTGTTATTCTTTTGATATATCCACCAACAACTTATTACTGATTTTCTAGTAAATAAGACAAGCATTGAAACGGCAAAGCCTTAGAGGCATTTTCAATTGAGGCCGTCCTTTTGTTGTGCGATCAGCGAAGCGTGAGTAAAACATTTATTTCAAAACACGGTAAGTATGATGAATGTAATCTCTTCAAAGTGCTCACGACAATAATGTAAACAATTACCATCTGATACACGCCTTGTAATCGAAATAAACGCTACCAGAAATAAGGTTACAATCATTGTTTTTAATTCTAGAGTGAGTTTATAAATCGGAGAAAGAAAAAGTGTACAATGTGAACCAGATTCTGTCTGTCAAAAGTATACTCACGAAACATCGATTAAATATTTCTTTGGTATAAATATATGATCGAAGCCGCGAAATGTTTTTTTCTGTAGAAGAATCGCTGTGTCTGTGACGGTTTCGACCAACGAATTACTAATTATCCATTAACAACTACGCTTACTCAACGTCCATTCAACTAGAAAAACCCTACTATCTATTTTACAATGTTATAATGTTTGTTATCGGCCAAAACCAGCCGTCTGCCGCCCAGTCTCGGCCGTCATTTTAATAAAGGAACTTGGAATGAAGATGTGCAGTGGAGTGAAACAACAGCCAGCTTTATTGGTAATCGCAGGATACAGCAACGACGTTACAATAATACCTATATACCTACTATAGAAAGGCTCGGAAACCAACAATACCTACTAGTTTGTGCTGACAGATCCTACAAAAGTATGAATCTCTAAAAATATTTTTCTAGTCCCGACGACGTAGAAAGAAACGTAAACACACAACAATTTCTATCTTTTTGTGTTTTTATGCCTAATCATGTAAAATACTCGTAACAAGCTGTCTAAACGTATCCTCAGCACATTGAGAGCATACACAAATAGATTTAGTGACGTAGAGGCAGGTACATTACTCGTATTTCTGAAGTGGAAAACAACTTGTGAGACCATAATATATGTATCACAGTTACTTAATGAAAGGAGACTACGTGACTTGAGGTATTACGTATAATTAATCCAGTTAAGTGTACTAATGATAATTGAGTATCAACTTTAACTAAAGTAAAAATAAAAAATTTCGAGCATTCTTAAGTCATGAGGTTTATTACTTACCCTACGAAACCTACTTTTATTTACCGTGTTTTAACCAAAAATTTACTCAACAAGTTTTTTCGTTGCCGTAAAACTAGCTTAATATCTACCCGGGTCTTAAACTGTATCCGTACCATTCAAAACCAAATCTCCGCCATTTTTGTGTGATACGCAAATAAACCGAAAAAATATTATGATTCAGAATCGTTTATTTTGTCGACCTGTGATAATTTATTTTCAGTTTTTTTTACGATCAATTTTATATACGTAAAGAGTATTTACGGTGGGTGTTTAAACAAAAAGGATATCCCATATTGAAGACCATGCAGACACCAGCCGTGAAAACATAAGCAAGGTAAGTTATAACAAAGATTTAGGGATAGCGTGAAGCGAAGATTGTAGCTGTGATCTTATGATGTACTGCGGAAGTGTATACAAGTACGTGTCTGCTGAACGAGGAACAATAAAATCCAGATCAGTCCCTGATCTGTTTGGAGAAAACAGTATTCTCTGCAGTTATGTATTTGATATCAGTTTGCCACTGTCCTCATACGTGTCACTTAATCTCTATATACTTGAAGTGGATTAAAACGGCCCGTCTTCCGTGCTACGGTACCTACGTTTTCAACACAAAATAACGTCATGAGTATGACGGACGTCACAAAGATGTTTATTAGGCCTAATTTCATACATATCTATCCCCGAAAAAGTAGGCAGAGGTGTATTACACACTTTGCCAGATTTTTTTTGGTCTCACGTAATAGGGGGCAAGCCTATTGCTGTAACTAAGCTTTGGTTTTATAAACTAGTTTATGTCCAAAACGACCGAATGAGTTTAATGCACCAATTTGCAGCTCTATACGAATTAATGCAACCTTACAATTTTGTTCCGAATATTTTAACTGGATTACTCTGTTAGCTGTGAGTCGGTAAAATAAAGCTACTTACGAAATATGAGCTTGCTATTAATCAATAAGTTTAAATGTTCTAGGGCCCAGGGACTATAACTCACATAACATTTTTTGCTAATTTTCCAGAGATTTTTTTGTTAATTTTAAATTTATTCATTTCAAACATACAAACTATACAAATTTTACAGGGTATAATATTATAATAATGGGAGATTGGGAATTTCCACACTTTATTAGCAAAATAAGTCGTGTATCATCAGTGTAACCTACTCAGTTTATCTAGTTTGTTTTATCTCGCGTTTATTTATTTGTGTCACGTTTGAGGTTTACAGTCTTTATTGTGTTTCTTAGATTAGTGATACGTGCTAAAAAATGTGTGTATTCACATTATATGATTTTTTTTTTTTTTTTTTTTAACTCCGCGGCCCAAGGCCGCGGCCGCTCTAACATCCGTTGCCGGGCGTCCCTGGTTACTAGCAGAGGGTATGTCCAGTGGCGCCCGGCGGACTTTGACCACCCCTGTGGTCTCTGCGGGTGTTTGGTCGGGACGAGAATCCCGCGTCATTGGGGTCGGGTTTTATCCCGCGTCAGTGAGTGAATCTGGTTGCGTGCTATGGGGCAAAGGCCCCGCAGCACGCAACCCTTCTAGCCTGCTTCTGTAAGGACGGTGGGTGGCGATCCCGCCGTCGTCAGGCCCCGATCATGGAGGACGATAGTCTTGGGCGTAGTCGCGTAGTCTGGGGCGGCCTGGCCGCCGACTACGGAACTCGGCGGGGAAGGTGCGCTCCCTCTCCCTCCCGGCCGCCTCCTTCGCGAGTCACATTATATGATAAAGTTTTTTCTATGTATATTAAAGAGAGTTTTTTAAATATTAGGAATGGAAAATAATACGATGTTGGTACTTATTAAGTATCCACAGTGCTTCTGTTTTCTTACTGTCCTTCTAATGCATACGGCATTAGCTTCGGCTTTCGTCGGATATCTATCGGTTTGAAAGTAAATAGAGATGTTATTATCACCCCTTTTTACAAGCTTTTATTTACTTTCACCTGTCCCGATGTCCGTGTGTAATCAAATCTTGTAAGTTAACACACTTCCCGGTTTCCGATTGAACTGAAACCTTGCCCGTGTATGTATGTCGCATTACAATGCAATATTATGATGATAGAAGAGTGTTTATTTATTTTTTTAAATGATTTTATGTTATTTACATTTGAATGCGGGGAAATCTGTTTAAGTCGTAGGCAAGACAGATGTTTATAATTTCACAGCTCTAAACATAATGTTGAAGTGGCGTAGTATGATAATGGTTAGGCAGGACCTTCTATGAAATAGCTGTTGTAGATAATGTCAGATGTTATTTGGCAAATTTAAAACATATGCTATAAACTATAATAAACACTATTTATTGTTCGTGGCTCCACCCGCGTTAGTCGTCACACCGTCACCAATTAGTGGGATTTACTCAAATGGAATGTTCGCATTACTACTTGGAAAACCGACGTGAATGAATAGGTACTTATTCGTCATTGTTGGTATCTAGAGCTATAGAAAGTTCTTGATAATATATGAGAAAAGTTACTTGTTGGTATTCGCGCATCACTCGCTATTCACGGCTTAGAGATGTAAGAATTTATAGCATCATCTTCAGTCGAGCAATGCATGCTAAACTTTCAAAGAAGTTTCAACTCCTCACTAGAACTTTAAAGCCCTGTTTTTGTTGTTGTATTAAGTGCTTTTGATACAAATATGTGCCAGCCATCATAAAGCTACCGTTTTTTTCTTATCAAATAGATTTCTTAGTTACCGGTACTTACGAGTAGACATAGCTGAGATAACACTTATGTATATTAGATCATAAGCTATGCTAAGTTTTATTAAAATACATCCGTCAGACAAACTTTCGTGTTTAGGTTTATAGGATTTGTCCATAGTGTAAGGTAAATAAAACCATTATGGTGGGATGTCATAAATGGACAATTGTCGTTGAAAAATACGAGTATGTTTAGGAAAATGTCATTCAGTGTAACCAAATTGAGTGAATTTAGTTACATAATTTAGATAATGGTTTGATTGTGTTTACTTGCATAAATAATGTTCATTAACCATGAGATTCGTCGTCAGATAGTTTACAAATAATTATACTGTAGGAACCAAATCCGCTATGTCGCAAACCGCTCTCGCTTATACAGTGTGCCGTGTGAAATCACACCACCGATTAAGCGATGTGACGTCAGACCACACACGACGAATGCAAGTCACGCCTCACCCGGATTCCCGTCGCATCGATTGGTAGACTGCGTAAGCGCAGTATGACCGCCGCGCGTCTATTGGTCGGAGCCCGGCCTGTGGAGGGCAAGGACCACCTACTTTAAATTATTATTGTTAACGAATTATTTTGTATAAAAACCAACACACGATTGTTCTAGCACCATATCACTTTCTTCTGTAAACTAAATAAATAAGCTACAATTCCTGGACGTTTCTGATTGCTACCATACTCCATATAACTTGCACATGTAAGTGGTCTGGGCGACCAAAGCCTTCACCACTTCACTGGTGACCTGCCGACGATCCGACTTTTGATTTTGGAAGAACGAACCGCTGGATATGCCGGACGAGACCCAAGAAAACGTGCTCCTGGGGGAATCCCACCGCGTTGGAGTGAAGACGCCCAAATTCAACCCAGATGACCCTGAACTATGGTTTGCTCAACTCGAGGGACAGTTTATTCTGTCGAACATCTCCACAGATGCCACCAAGTATTACTACGTGTTGGCACAGCTGGAACCACAGCACGCATCAGAAATACGTGACTTGGTGGTCACACCGCCAGCCGCAAATAAGTATCAGACAGTGAAGTCTGAGCTTATACGAAGACTGTCGGCGTCTCAAGAGCGGAAGATCAAGCAACTCCTGATGCATGAAGAGATGGGAGACAGGAAGCCCACGCAATTTCTTCGGCACCTGCAGCTACTAGCAGGTGTAAACGTGCCTTCAGACTTTATAAGGACCATCTGGGCTAGTCGCTTACCTACCCACCTACAGACATGCATTGCTGCGCAACAGGCAAAGATGACGTTAGAAGACTTAGCCAAGCTCGCAGACCGAGTCAATGATGTGGTACCAACAACCATCCAAGTAACGGGTCAGGTACCAAGCCAGGTAGCAAGTACATCCAGAGCAGAAGTATCCACACACACGGCCATCGAAAGTTTAACCATGAAGGTAGAAGAGCTCACGAGAAAAATGGAGACCATGAGCACGGAGCTGAACAGGCGTCCACGATCACGATTGCGCCCAAATTTTAGAAGAGGTCCATGGAATCGCTCCAGATCACGCTCTCGGCCAAGAAACAACTCTTACTGCTTCTACCACGACCGGTTTGGCCAACAAGCGAGAAGATGTACCCAACCCTGTACCTACAAAAAGCAGGAAAACTTCCCCGGCAGCCAGTAGTGGCGGAAAATGACTGCCTAGCAATAACGAGCCGCCTGTTCATCACGGATCGCAAAACGAAGGCGCAGTATCTAGTAGATACGGGTTCAGACCTGTGCGTCTTTCCACGGTCCGCTATTCGGGAGCCAAGAATAAAAACTCGATACGAGTTGTTTGCAGCTAACGGGACGATTATAGCAACTTATGGGGACTTACCTCTCACGTTGGACTTCGGACTTCGGCGCACTTTCACTTGGCGTTTCATCGTAGCTGACGTTACTAAACCAATCATCGGCGTCAACTTTCTAGGATACTACAACCTGATAGTTGACTGCCGCAACCAGTGTTTGATCGATGGCATAACGGAGCTTACGGTTGCTGCACCACGCAACACGTCTACAGAGGCCATCTCTTCAGTGCGCACCACCGGAAACGATTCCATATACCATCGTTTGCTAAGGGACTATCCAGATGTGACGCGACCAGCTGGCAGACCCAACAAGCCCAAACATTCGACAGTGCATCACATCCGGACTACTCCAGGTCCACCGGTATACAATCGACCACGCCGCTTAGACCCAGAACGTCTGAAGATCGCCAAGAGGGAATTCGAAGACTTGCTGCAACATGGAACAGCGCGAATATCGGACAGCCCATGGTCGTCACCGCTTCATCTAGTTCGCAAGAAAAATGACGGTTGGCGTCCTTGTGGGGACTACAGGATGCTGAATGCGCGCACTATACCAGATCGCTATCCTGTAAGGCACTTACAAGACTTCACTCAGCAGCTGTCAGATTCTACAATCTTCTCCACCATAGATTTAGTGAAGGCCTATAACCAAATACCTGTGTTTGGAGAAGACATTCCCAAGACTGCGATCACTACGCCATTCGCACTGTACGAGTTCCCCTTTACGAGTTTTGGATTAAGAAACGCGGCACAAACGTTCCAGCGCTTCATCGACGAAGTCCTGCGAGACCTGGATTTCTGCTATGGTTATTTGGATGACATATTGGTCAGCAGCAAAGATAAAAGGCAACACGAAGACCATCTGAAGCAACTATTCCAGAGATTATCGGAGTACGGCGTCCTAATAAACACCAACAAGTGTGTATTCGGCGAACCAGAAGTTCAATTTCTGGGATACAAAGTTTCAGCAACAGGAATCCAACCCTTAAACTGCAAAGTTCAAGCTATTAAAGACTTCCCAGTTCCAAAGACGATAAAGGAGCTGAGACGCTTTTTGGGAATACTGAACTTTTATCGTCGCTTCGTTCCAGCCGCAGCCAATATCCATGCACCCCTCAACAGTCTACTTGCTGGTCCCAAAATCAAGCATTCTCACCCAGTGAACCTTACTCCAAAACTGTTGGAGGCTTTCGAGAACAGCAAGAAAAGTCTATCAGAAGCAACGCTGTTGGTACATCCAGATCCCAAGGCCGATTTATCAATCCAGACAGACGCTTCAGATACAGCGATTGGAGCCGTACTGCAACAATATGACGGTCAAGAGTGGCAACCTCTAGCATTCTTTTCGAGGAAACTCAGCACTTCTCAAAAAAAATACAGTCCTTATGATCGAGAACTCCTGGCGATTTATGAGGCTATACGGTACTTCAGATTTATGGTGGAAGCACGAGTGTTCTTCATCGTGACAGACCATAAGCCGCTAACCTTCGCCTTTTCAACAAATCGTGATAACTGCGCCCCGCGACAATTCCGCTACCTCGATTTTATAAGTCAGTTCACAACGGACATACGATTTATAAAAGGCGAACAAAACATAGTCCCAGACACACTTTCGAGGATCAGCGAACTTACAACACCCTTGGATTACAAGTCTCTGGCCAAGGAACAAGAAACAGATGCAGAATTACACGACATTTTGACCAATGGATCATCTCTACAGCTGAAGAAACTCAGCATAGCTGAATCCAACATAGAGGTTTACTGCGACGTCACAACAATTCCAAGGCCATTCATCACCAAGTCATTCCGTAAGCAGGTATTCCTAGCGCTGCATAATTTGAGCCACCCAGGTGCAAAGGCGAGTGTTCACCTAGTAACACAGCGGTTTGTCTGGCCTGGTGTACGACAGGACTGCCGACGATGGGCTAATGAATGTGAAGCATGCCAGAGAAGCAAGGTGACACGCCATACATCTGCACCTTTACAAGCCTTCAAGCCACCATCAGCACGCTTCCGGAACATTCATTTAGACTTGATTGAACCATTACCAGAATCCTGCACATACAAGTACTGCCTTACAATTGTCGACCGAGTAACCCGTTGGCCTGAGGCGTACCCACTAAAGGACATAACTGCTGAAACCTGCGTCACTGCTCTCACCGCAGGTTGGATCGCGCGTTTTGGTTGTCCTGAACATATTACCACGGACCGCGGACGTCAATTTGTTTCGCACCTATTCAAGGAATTAGCCGCACTTATTGGCGCTACGCATCATACGACCACAGCGTATCACCCAGGGGCAAACGGACTTGTGGAACGATTACATCGCCAGCTTAAAGCCGCTATCACCTGTCATGCAACATCAAGCTGGTCGGAAGCTCTGCCTTGGGTGCTGCTGGGCATACGTAGTGCGTGGAAGCAGGATCTTCAAACATCGGCTGCAGAGCTGGTCTACGGCAAGCCTTTACGCCTACCAGGCCAGTTCTTCACTACTGCCTCACAAGATCCAGTGGACATCAACAATTTGGTCAGCAGACTTCGAGCGCACATGGCGAAGCTTACCCCACAACCAACATCGTGGCATACCAGCACAAGCAAAACTTTCTACGTGCCCAAAGACCTGAAGACAGCAACTCATGTGTTCTTACGCCAGGGCTCAGTGCGAAGACCACTACAAGCTCCGTACTTGGGTCCTTACAAGGTTTTGCGTCGTGCCGAGAAGACCTTCGACATAGATGTCCAGGGCAAACAGCAGAGAGTCACTATAGACCGCCTTAAACCAGCACATATGGTACGATAACATCAAGACGTTGGCCAATCACAAGCGCAGACACAGAACCAGAACCAAAACCAAAACTGTAACCAGAACCAAAATTGCAACCAGGACCAAGACTTATCCAGTGCAGTCGCTTATACAGTGTGCCGTGTGAAATCACACCACCGATTAAGCGATGTGACGTCAGACCACACACGACGAATGCAAGTCACGCCTCACCCGGATTCCCGTCGCATCGATTGGTAGACTGCGTAAGCGCAGTATGACCGCCGCGCGTCTATTGGTCGGAGCCCGGCCTGTGGAGGGCAAGGACCACCTACTTTAAATTATTATTGTTAACGAATTATTTTGTATAAAAACCAACACACGATTGTTCTAGCACCATATCACTTTCTTCTGTAAACTAAATATATAAGCTACAATTCCTGGACGTTTCTGATTGCTACCATACTCCATATAACTTGCACATGTAAGTGGTCTGGGCGACCAAAGCCTTCACCACTTCAATACCTACCTTTTGGTTACGATCTTACCAAATATGGTTAGGTAAGTGGGGAGCACGTTCGTTTGGTGAATGGTGAGCGCTGTAATGCCGAAAGATGGCCACAAAGAGTATACCTATGACCATCCTAAATCTACATCTGAGTCTCAAGTCTCAGTCCCCAGTGTTCCCCACTTTATCACACGAGTGCTTAGTATTAGATCTTGTGGGTTCTAGAATTAGCCGAAATGACACCACTCCTTATACGTAGGTCACACTATAAGTTTTGCGTAACTTAAAAAAACAACATGTTAAAACCAAAATATTATGTTTATTGCTTTTCAAAATACTCTCCTTTACATTTTAAACATTTTTTCATGCGATCGAACCATTATTTAAAACAGGAGGACCACAGATCTGAAGGCATGTTTTCTACGTGCTGATTGAACGCAATCACTGCCTCTTCGGAGTTGGTAAAAGTGAAACCTCTCATCAAATCTTTGATTTTGGGGAAGATACAGAAATCACAGAGTGCTAGGTCGGGGCTATGCGCAGAATGGGTGACGAGTTGTACTTTTTCGGAACCTAAAAATGACTTTGTTTTGTTGGCCGTGTGTGAAGAAGCGTTGTCATAATGTAGGAGAACGCGGCTTTCGGGTCGTCTTTCGCGAACTTTTTCTAACACCCTGGGTAAACAAATGGTAGAATACCACTCGGCATTAACACTCTTTTGATCTTCAAGTGGAATTGTACAGATGGGACCCGTAGCTGAGAAAAAAAAACACGGTCATTTTTTTACCAACGTTTCTCGCCTGCCTCACTTTTGTTGGCTTGTTCTCATTTTCAAATACCCATTCACAAGATTGCTGTTTTTTTTCGGGTTCAAAACAATAAATCCACGTTTCGTCTCCTGTGACAATGTCATAAACAGCATTAGAATGTCCGTAGTCGTACTTCAGTAGCATCTGTGAGCACCATTCCACGCGAGCCCGCTTCTGCTCCGCTGTTAGTTATATGAGGGATCCAACGACAACAAAGTTTCCGAACTTTCAATTCTTCGTGTAAAATTTTCTGGATTTGACTCATACCAATCCCCAATAGTCCTCGAATTGTCTCATAGGTAATCCGCGGGTTTTCTTCAATTAGCCGCTTAACAGTAGCCACATTATTTTCGTTGACGGCAGTTGAATGCCGCCCTTCACGAAATTCGTCATGTAAAGAAACTCGACCTCTCTCAAATACAGCAAACCATCGTCTCACGGTGCTCAAACAGGGTGCTTCTCTCCCAAAAGCATTTTGAAGACGAGCGGCACAGTCTTGCGGAGAGAGAGAACTTTTAAAATCATAAAAAATCATCGCTCTAAAATCTTTTCGACTTAATTCCATTTTCGTTGCATACGTAGAACTTTGATGTGTGATAAAAAACAATTGACAAATGATTTCCCGTGAATTCTTTTTTTTATTACTAAGAAGCTTGCAACGTTTAAAAAAATATAACATTCGAAATACAAATAGTTCCGATTAGCTAGAAGTGCAAAACTTTATTGTGCCCCATGTAATTAGGATAGTAGCAACTAGGTAGATACTTGTTAGTAGAATAGGCTTGTGTCCACTAAGAATAAATCGGATTGGTGTATATTTCTTATGACTATTTCCAATGAATAGACAACAAAAAGTAATATAAATTAGTAGACAGAATAAAGATAACTATTATTTAGAAAATAAGTTTGGAAAAATTAGGCATTCAGTCACGTGACATCAAACACCAATCAGAAAATATGACGTCACAGGTTGCACTCTCACACCATAGAGTAAGTATGTATGAAGAGCTGACTTCTTGTTCAAGTTGTGTCTGTGATTTTTTGTAATTTAATTGTTCGTACATTTTTATTAATTTACGAATTTTTGTTAATTTTAAAGTTAAATTATTATAAATCTAACAAAAGTAGATTGAACAAAACGCAGTTTTGGCGCATTATTTCGATGTGCATTTCGAGTCTACGCTTGAATCAAAATATTGCTAGGCACCCATATCAAAGTTAAAGGGCTAACCAACACTATTTATTTTTAACTTTTTGGAGGTTTTTAAATTATTTTATCCTTTTGTCAATTGCTTTTTAATCGTCGTGGGTTTTTTACAAATTGTTAATTTTGATTTTTATTTTAAACTTCTTAAATAGCATAGATATGTAGCGCCTTCTAGTTGCTGTCGTTACACCTATTTAAGAACCCTCACTAATCAACTACAAATCCATTCCTAAAAAAAGCCGCATCAAAATTGATTTTCATCACAAATAATGTTGCGTTAGCTGTAGCGCCCCCTGATGAGTCGTCACCGTAACATCTATCTAGAAACCTGTACCAATCTAACTCAAACCCATAACTGAAGTGGCGTCCGCCAATGCGCTCGGCAGGCTGCTCCCCAGTAAAGGGGGACCGGGAAGTGCTTGCCGCCGTCTCTACGAGGGTGTGGTACGCTCCAAGGCGCTCTATGGAGCGCCTATTTGGGCGGATGCCCTCAGCGCCGCGAACGTGGTTCAGCTGCGACGACGGCAGCGGATCGCGGCGCAGAGGGCTGCACGGGCGTACCGCACCGTGTCTTTTGAGGCGGCGTGCCTGTTGGCACAAAGTCCCCCGTGGGATCTCGAGGCGGTGGTCTTGAAGAGGGTCTACGAGGAGGGCGCCTTGGTGCGATAAGAAGGAGGTCGCCCGTTGCCGGAGCAGGTCGATCGCTGGAGACAGGAGGCTCGCGACGATCTGTTCCGGCAATGGGCCTTGAGATGTGAGGTTCCCTCCGCGAGCCGGGTGCTCGTGGGGGCCATCGGTCCCGTTAATAGTGTACAGAACAATACACTGCTTACCGGTTTCACATCACATCACGGGCCGGCCATCATTAGATATTATCATACTGGTAGTACGAGTATGTAGTATGTATGTAGTAGGTATGTGTGGCAATCTAGTGCCATCAATCAACAGTATCTTTTCATAAGTGACCGAGCGAGCGAAGCGTCTCAGTTTTAACTTGAGGACTGGCCGATTTGGCGTTGTTGGTATGTGTGTAAGTTCCGGTCTACAGGCCGCATTTTTCAGCCGATTTTCATGAAATTTGGCACAAGTCTTCTTTGTTGCAAGGCGCAACTTTTGTCAAAGGGATTTTTGGATTGGGGGGAAAATGGGGGAGAAATGGGAGGAAAATGCGAAAATAACGCGAGGTCTACTGTTCACAGAACCACTAGTTGTTAGAGATTCGTATGTAATATTTTACGCTAGCGGTCTATTGTAGATGTGAAGCCTATCCAAGTATAACTATAGTTTCATAGTAAATATATAATAATTCATACAATAAACAAAATCTATCGTATCAGGTTGGAAACAGTTTTCGATACAGTCGCAAATACCTCAGTTCATACTTCACACTGAATCACACAAAATCGTACCCGTAAGCGTGTCGACCTAGTTTTACAGTTCAATGCAAATCTGAGCCGGAGGTTTCAGTACATTCTCCATTTGGAAAACTTTTACAATTTCAAGCAAAACATATTGCATTTTGAATGACATAAATCTATACAGTCTGTCGCTAAATAAAAATAAGACGACGCGGCGACGAAATTAATTTATATACATAAAGTTTATTCACTCCTGAAATAATTCACTTCATGTAGCCACTCAGTACCTACCTACGATTAACTTTATTGTTGTGTGCAAGTAGGTACTTACATACTATTCCCTATTCTGTGACTAGTTTGATGTTCCAATTAGGTACTTCCAATATTCCTGGGTGTAGACCAATAGGTAGGCAGGAAAATAGTATTATTTCATAACATTTTACAACGTATCTTAAATTTAAATATTAGGCATAATTTTATATAAAATTGCTAACCTTGCCGTAGAATATTTTGCTGTTATAACAACTCTGCTATCTCGAATATCAATTTGCACAAAAATATTCGAGTAGGTACGCTCCAATTTATCCAAGCTTCAGTTGAAGACGGCACTAACAAGGATTATCACGTGACAGTCTCTTAAATTTGAGAGTTTCATCAATATTTAAATAATAAAAAACCGGCCAATCGCGTGTCACGCCACGGATTGAATAGGGTTCCGTAGCCACTCACACTGGCCTCTATAACTCCTGAACTAACAGAGTTATCTTAGTCGTTAGGTAGGTATACTTAGTTTTTAATTTGTAATGAAGTTAGAAACTTCATTACATGGACTATTAGCATGATGTTTTTAGAATTAGTTAGGCGGTTTAGATTTTAGAGTTAGGTACACACTGGTTAACAAAAAAAATGTGCTTTAAAACAGAATGCCTATTTAATAATACCCAATATGGAATAGACGCGATTAAAAAAAATACATCCCCACTTTACCTTACCCAAAAAAAAAACATTTTTCATAATTTCTTTTAGAACTTGGTCGGCATAGTAAACTCGCATATCCATGACCAGTTTTATCGTTCTAGCACTTGACACTTGGACGGACGGACATGACGAAGACATTCCGAGACTACGGATCTCTAAGAATAAAGCATTAAATCTGTTGACTTACATATTAAAAACTTGTATTGGAACAGAAATGTTTCACAACTCTGCGGTGACTTTATAATCAACAAACTTTCTCCATAACCTTCGAAGTGTTCAGGAACATTTGTTTGAGTTGTTACGCGAGTGGACTTGACAAGTATCTTTGTACCAACACACTTCAGAATATTGGACTGTGGGGTTCCACGTTGCAGAGTAAAAGGTCAATTTCAGTAAATAAGTACACAGATAGGTAACAATATAATAAACCTGTTCTGTTTCCTCCAAAATAATATTATCTACTAGCAGACGCCCGCGAATTCGCCCGCTTGAGAATTTTTTCTTTTTTTTTGTATGAATAAATTGAGTGCGTTTGACCTCAATCTTACCAGATGTTAAGTAACGATGCGGTCTAAGATGAAGCACGCAAACTCAAATAATGCCTATTTACTCTTGCCTTGAAATTCCCAAGATTATTGTATTTAAGTACTAAAAACCTTTCTCGTGTAGTTTTAAAGATCTAAGCATGCCTTACATAGGGATGGAAGGGACTTTATTTTATACTATTTTATTATGAAACGCTCACTTTTCACCGAAAATTCTTCTTGACCCCACGTAATTTTTTTTTCTTGGTTTCGACCGTTGATCAGCAGGTTGCACCTATTGCACGTTATCTTGACTGGTCCCTTAAGATCATTGTGGCGCCCCATGCATCTATAATTTATTTGAAATATTTGTCTTGTAAAATATATGGTATTTAGTAATCATCATCGTCCTACATTCGGTAGGTAAGTACCCTTTCATCTTTGAGGTTTTTACATATCAATCAATTCTTTAATGCTATTCGAGAGTGTAAAATAAATACATAAGTACTTAGTTATACTTAATATAAACTGCTCATTTTCCTTCCCATCAAAAAGCTGTGATACCAAGTATCTATCGGTTACTTCCATTTGAATTCATTTATAAATTATTTATTATCCATTTAGATTCACCCCCCTTACGAAGCTTTCCAAACGTAAACATCTCAGATCAGTTAATAGGATGATGAAATTGCAAAAGTAATCACCCCCAGTGATAGATATCTACTGAATAAATAAATGAATGAATTTAAAAGGAGCTATGCTTTTGTTAATATAAATTTGCTGGCTTGACCTGGATTACCACCCTCTCATTTGCGACCGACGTTAAAAAGTGCGCTGACACTTTATACCCCATTCTCTTTACTTTTCGATCTAGATTCCACATTTCCCTACCTAATACTTATAGAAAGTTTTAGGGAAAGGACTCTCTCTCTACGCCAGTAATACATCATAGTGATCCTACTAAAAGATCTCAGAGACTGACAAACATAAAAGTTCCCGATAAGCTGCAATAAGTTCACCATCTATCTGGAAACCAGCAACATTAATTGCGAACAGTTGGCGTATAATACGCTTCTGCCTACCCCTTCGGAAAAACAGCGATGATTAATAATTATTATGAATGTTACAAAAATAATAGGCCATGATAACCACGTACAAGGACTGTGAGCTTGTTTACTGCTTTAGAAATATAAAGAAAACTTGGAGCGTCGTATACGACGACAGCGTATACGACGACCACGTTGCTCTATGCTTGGAGCTAATAAGGCAGGCGGCCGTAATAACATATTATTATGTAGTCGTACCTACAGTTGTAACTACTAATACAGCCGGTCCTGTTACTTGTATTCCGGTACAAACCCTTGATATTTATGAGCGTCTGTGAGGTTTATGACGTTAATTTGATTTTGCCTACAAACGTAATATTATTACATTTCACAGAAAAAAACAAAAATGAAACATACAGTACCCTGACAAGGGCAAGGTCGCATGAGCTGATTGACGATGTATAAAATAGGGTATACAAACGTACGATGTAACTCGGAAACGTTGTTTACTCATTCTGTGAGATAAAACATAACACGCTTTAAAATTTCTATATATGATGCCTTTACAGATTCTAGAATACTGCCCTCAATAAATTATATTTGATAGACTAGCTGACTCAGATCTAAAGAAAATCATAAGTTCTACCATACAAATTAGCATGAGGCCACTGGAAATTCTCTGTGTGCTTAGCAAAGGCGCTCGGCAATGTACGTAGGAGCGCCCGGGATTTAAAAAAACGAACTCACTACCTTCGAACAACTGCGTCCACAAACATATGAGATTATACATTAAACGATATGGTCCCAAATTAACAATATATACCTCGTCTAACGTCTAATCGATCTGGAGAACGCAGATATTACCTATGTATTATTTTATGAAATGGCTGGCATAAAAGGTAAGGTAAGTAGTTACATCTTAAATACCTGCCTAATATATCATGAAATATTTTCCAAAAGATTTTCATGTTTTTTTTTTATGTTCTCACACTCAGGGTACCTATCTTAAATAAATAGAACCTTAACGTTTCTTTGTGTGTTTGTTCGATTGTATAATCTTCAAATCGTTCATTTCTAGCGGCTTTGCCCGCTTAACAAATAATTATGTACTAAAAAACCTTCCTCAAGAACAACTCTATTGGTGAAAACTGCATCAAAATTCGTTGCGTAGTTTTAAAGAATCACGCAAACCTAGAGAACGGGCGACTTTGTTTTATAATAAGTATGTAGTGATAGTGAAGCGATAGTGATGGTTTAGTTAACGTCTAGTAGGACATTACTATCACTAACACTGTAATAATAATTCTAGTATAGTAGTATACTAGAATTATTATTATTTTGGGCAGACTAGACAACTTACTACAAAATGCTTTATGTAAAATTTTAAATGTCAATATTATTGACCGAGCCTGGGTCCAAGCGTCTCTTCCAGTTCGCTTGGGCGGGCTAGGTATTCGTAGTCTCAGATGTCAGTCTGCCAACATTTCTGTCGTCGGTCCATAGCACTGAAGAATTAGTCAGGAAAATTTTGTCAAATACACTGATTGATTCCGAGGTGCGATGCAAGATCGATGCCATAAAAGCTAGGAGGATGTCTTGCCCAGACACTCACCTGCCCTCACACCTAGACTCACAGCGCCTGTGGGATTCGCCGCTCTGTAAATTGAGAATTAATACACTAATTGACACTTCTGTCAATATTTCAGAGCGTGCACGCCTACTAGCTGTGGGAGAATAGGAGTCAGAGTTATGGGTTCAGGCGCTTCCATCGCTCAACATCGGTACAATGTTGGACGACACAACATCCATGGAAGGCCTTTGGTGTGGGACGCTACATGCGTTGACACCTTAGCACCTTCACACCTTCCAAGCACATCCGGATTTGCCGGCGCTACTGCTGCATCGGCTGAAGGCCTCAAACGGCGTAAATATGCTAACCTAGCAGGTGATAACATATTTGAGCCGTTTGGGGTTGAGACACTGGGGTCATGGGGTCCGAGTGCTCGCCGCCTTTATAGAGACATTGCTAAATGCTTAATCGATGCTTCTCAGGACTAGAAGGCTGGCTATTTTCTGGCCCGAAGAATTAGTATCGCCATCCAACGTGACAACACAGCCAACATTCTGGGAACCTTCCCAGTCGGCAATGACGCGGAGGATTTTTTAAACGATATTTTGTAATGTAAATATTTTTAGTATATAATTATGCATAATGTAATTCTTATTGTAAAGAAATGCTCGAATTTCATTATAGGTACTAGAATTATATTGAGTGATTTAGTGACAATTCTATTAGTAATTGTAATTGGTTGCTAAAATACTTCTTTTATTGTCCATTCGAGCGTTAGATGATAAACGCTTCCGCTGTTTGAAGGCTATTATTTTTTGCGATATTAGTTAACATCATGTGAAGTGATGCGTGATTATTCTTGACTGAGAGTATCATAAAAAACAGAGATCGTCAGTTCAAAATATGGCGCGACACAAATTATTGCCTAAATAACCAAAATTGTGCCACATTATTGTGCCAAATATTTGAGCAGAGAATTCCTATTGAGCATGAATGTAAATGGATATTTTTCTTCAGTTTAGTGGCCACCGTAATAGGAGGCATTTAACATCCTCATTCCTCAATTACATTTGAAAATATAGGTAGAAAGGTAGGTAGGTACTTAAAATCATGTCCCAATGGTCATGGCCCATTCTTTTCGGATAGGAAAGTATGATGCAATGCAGAGGTACCTATATTAATAAAGATGATCTCATGATTTAGTAAAACGGTACTTCAACTTTGAGATTTCATTAATCTGTTACAAGAAGGTCTTTTGACATGAAGAACAGTTCTTAATTTATTCTAGCAAGAAAATATTTTTGGAATAAAGGAAGTTTCTTTTCCCTGTTTTTGCTTACGGAAAGCGCAATTTTTTATGGCTTTCAGATTTTATGGTGCCATATTTTAATTTTAAAATTAAGGTCGCATTTTAAAATTGTGATAATAAAATACTGAACATAATATTTACATTACCTATTTTTATTTATGAAAATGTCCTTGAGGAATTTTATTTCTTCACCATAAAAAACACATAAATCAAATTCACGTGTGTGAATGATGAATGGTATGTAGGTAGGTATAAAATACCCCTGTCTACCCTACCCCCTGGGTATAAAGACACTTGTTGTGAGTAAATCTTTCTTAAAAGTTGAACTCGTGTCATAAATAAATAAATATATAGCAGAGCTCGTGATATGAGTAGGTACTTGATAAACGAATATAAATAAGTACTTAAATACTTTTTTTTGGTAAATACCATATTATATATAGGAAACACCCAGACTTCGGCATAAATGTCATCACACAAAGTTTGTCCCGACCGGGAATTGAACCCGAGACTCCGGCGTCGAAAGCGAACTGCAGTCTGTTTTGCAGTAAATGCTGTCTGTTTTGCTAATAATAAAATGAAATATAAAAAGCCTGAAAGAACGAATATAGGCAGATATTCGTCGAATTTTATTAAGGCTTTTTAGGTAAACTAACCGTAAGTAAATATACATTTGAGTAAGTATAAGGAAAAATCTTAAAGAAGGAAAAGGAACAATCAATCATTTAGTCAATAGAGGTTTTATTATTCCGTATACAAACCAGCTGTGGACGAATTGAAATGCGAATAAATGGCTAGAACCAGTTAAGTAGGTAACAACAATCTTAATCCAAGAAATGGTCTACTTATTTCTTATTATTATTTGTCAATTATTAAACTATTTCCTAGAAATGTGACTATTTCTTACAGAGAGAAAAGCAGTGTACACCGATTTATAAAAAAAAAATCTTGTTCACATAAGATATATAAAATCAATCCTTTTACATACAACATGATCTGTGCGTAGTTACTCTTAAAATAAAATCTCTAGATATATGTGTAGTCTTCCGCAATAACTACTGCTAGTAACAAAATCTCGTATATTCTCCCATGGTCCGTTCAACAAACTTTCGCATACTTACTTAAGTAAAACATAGTGATATTTCTTTCTATCACCTAGGTATTTCTGAGATTTCTATAACGAATAATCCACAGAATATATGCGTGTGAACTTAAAAGGTACTTATGCAAGAACAACATTATGATTACTCCTCTGTTTATCTATAAATATTATGTATTATATATGTAAGTATGTATGTATGTATGTATGTATGTATGTATTTAGATTGTAATTTTATTTACCTACGGCCACTACTACCTTTTCTTCCTACAAGGATCTTTCCATCCAAAGGTTGCCTGGTAGAAATTGCTTTAAGCAATAAGGCCGCCCATTGTATTGCTCTTAGACTTAATAAGCTCAATGTACATATTAATTAAGGGCCCAGATCGTGAAAATCACCGAAAAGAGTGTTACGATTTTTCATATTTAACCTATTTACATATGATTAATAACAACGATAATTTGTATATATTAAAATGAAAGACCAAAAATGATGTTAGTGCTAATTTTAACTCTTAAAACCCTGTAGTTGTTATATAATAAACGTCAACAAACGCACAAAATTGAGAAAAAATTCGAAAACCTGCCTTCGTATTTTTCAGATTTAACCCAATAAATCAACACAAATTGATAAAAAGAAACACTTTTTGAACACTGAAAAAGCCAATAAATATAACCATGTACTTTTTTTTGTACCTTTACAAACAAAGACTTCCCCTTTTAAAGCCCTAAAATCTAGATATGTTTTACGTAAATTCTCCATAGAAAAATGTATGCAAATTCAAACGCGTCCCGATAGAACGATCGTCGCAACTAATCGCCAGTGCGCCATAGAATTTCAAAGTGACTCCACGCGTGTCGGATGCTACAGCAAAATTACGTGTTGTGAATTTGTGTTTTTTGTGAAAAACTGTAAGTACAATATTTTTATAACTAATTTACTTTCAGTAAATAGAAAGTACCGATATAATGAAAGTCTGAAAGAAAACCATGATGGAACTAGATATAAATCGTAAGAAATACAAAATTATTTACTTTGTTGCGTAGTTCATTTTATGAACCTTGTAAAGTAGGTATCAATTCAGGCTTGAAACAATCAAAGCCCTGCCCACCTTATTTTCTCGAGATATGAACTGGCGGGGTATATAGTTCTCTGCACGACATACATAGATTTTTCAACATGATAAAGGCAATAGGTATCATAAACGTAATTGGTAATCGAGGGTCTCTTTTCGCAGGATAATTTGCTGAGTGCCATGCCAGCGAAAAGAAAATTTAGTACGCATTATAAAAACGTGAAAGCCAAAAGATCTCGGAATAAAATGTAAGTTCCTCCCTACTTATTTATTTACCTGCCTACTTGACTACGTCTTGTCCTAAATACCTAGAAAAAATTTACTAGATTTGTGTTAGTGTCAAGTAAAAATCCTAGTTTTATTACTTTTATTTGTGTGTATGCTTATCATGTCTTAGTAGTAATAATAATATAATCTATTTGCATTTTGAACAGGGTAGGTACATTACAAAGCAAATAGGTACAATGATTTAGATCGCCTGATTCAGACATATACCTACAACAGCATGTAAATATTGATTTGACATGTAATTAGATAGGTACACAATTAGGTATGTCAGTCTAAGAAGAAAAATTACAATGTCCAGTAGGTAATAATTACGTAATTTCAATATCTATATAAGTAATAAAGTCAATTTCTATAGGAACAATTTTCATAATAATAAATTTTATTACATAATATAGTATTAGTTTTCATATATTTATGTATTTCAAAGCAATGAGTTTGCTTACACTATTATTAGTTACAGTATTATTAGTTTTCATGTTCATCATGTCTAAATATGTGGAAGTGGAAGTAGGTATGTTTCCTATCAGAAATTGCACGGGCGCGCGCGCGCCGTGCCTGGCGTAGGGTTGTACAAAAATTACAAAATAAATAAAAAGTGGATATTGATGAATAATATTTCCAGTACTGAAAATGAAGAAAACCTTCAGGCCGAGACTCCGAGCAACACTGCTACGCGCTGTATAGAGGTAAGTTGTTATACGTAATTCTTGTAGACTTGTTACATAAATAAACAAACTAGCTAGTGATGGGCGAAGACAAAATCTCAGTACCTACAGTTTTTTTTTGCAATATTTATTATTTTCATTGTGAGACAAACACATACTTCTCAATTACTTTCTCAAAAGAAAATTCACGTTCAAATCTCGTATTTTACCAAAATCAAGATTTTTTTTTGTAAAATATTATCTTTTACGCGACTGGTGTACGTATGTATGTATGTATACTAAGTAATATATCTTTGTGGCACGATAAGTTCAAAATTATTGAACCGATTTTAATGTTTTTAGTATCATTAGAATTGTCTTCTAAGCCCGAGTGACATAGAATAAGTGACGCCATAAAAAACCAATACGTATAGCGTAAAGGAAATTTATAATTTCTGTTCATCACGAACATAATATTGTATGAATTCTTTTGCACTTTTATATTTGTCATCGTCAGTTATGAATATAAATAAATAAACAATAAAAATGTTAAAACCCGACAGATTAAAAAATGAAAATGTGTAATAAAAATAAATAACAACACCATTGTAATATAGCGTATTTAGCAGTCGGGGCCTATTTCTAAAGAAATATTTAGCTAGTCAGGAATATCTTCGAGCCTGTGAGGATTTCAATGGGTCTCAACTGTTGAATTCGATTTATTACAATAGTGTTCTTATTTATTTTTATGTAACATAATTCAAGACCGTAGACTTGTTTTCTTTTTACCTTTTGAGTTTTTATGCATATAGTCGGATTTATTAAATTTATGACGTGATAACGTCTTATAAATCGATGAACACCGGCAACACGCACAAAAAAGTGTCACATTATGTCACGCTAGGGTCAAGCGAGAGCGCAGTACAAGCGATGGAGAATAATATTATGACGTTATCCGATAAAATTATCGTCCTAAACCGACTTTACAAGCAACCAGTTTTTTATTATGTTTATTTATTCACTTTCATAATTGACGAAGACTGATAAAAACGTTTAAGATTTTGATCTAGTGTTCTGTGTTTCAAAGATGTATTCTAAGGGAGTTCTTAGCTATGTTTGAAGAAATTTGGCCCATACCTTTTGAATTATTTTTTATAATAAAAATCAAGCCATTATCTTTCTTTACAGGAACTAGTTATTGACAACCGTCAAGAGGGAAAGGTGGATGAAGTGGAAGTTGGGCGTAGAGTAGTGGATATTTCTTTTTTTTTTAAAGCTCTTCAGGCCATAGGGGACCACGGTCCAATGGATTGTAAGTTAAGTTACCTCAGTATAATAGGTGAAGTAAAAGTTGGTCTGGACTCAAAACTCATCATAAAATGTAGTATGTGTAATATGAAATTTACTGTGTGTTTGGTTGAAAAGAAAGAAGATAGCATGGAAGTGAATCATCAAATTGTGTCTGGTATCATATCATCTGGTGGGAGCTACTCTCAGTTAAAAACATTAAGTGCCGCAGTAGCCCTACCAATCATGTCACCTTCATTGTACAATGAAATTAATAATACGGTTTGCGATTGGTGGGAAAAGACAGCAGCACATTCCATGGCAGAAGCTGTCAAGGAAGAAGCGGAGTACGCAGTGTCTATAGGTAGTGTTGATAAAAATGGTACACCATTAATATCTGTTGCTGTTGACGGTTGTTGGAGCAAGAGATCTTATGGTAAGAATTTTTCCGCCTTATCCGGCGCAGCTGCGATAATTGGCATTAAAACTAATAAAGTATTGTTTTTTGGAGTTAAAAATAAATACTGCGTAGTCTGTGCACGAGCCGCAAAGAACAACAGTCAGCCCCCGGAACACCATTGTTTCAAGAATTATTCAGGATCATCTACCGGGATGGAATCGACCATAATAGTTGAGGGGTTTAAACGTTCCTTTGTTGATCACGGTGTAATTTATAATAAATTTGTAGCAGACGGCGATTCCAGTACTTATAAAAAAATATTAGATTCGCGTCCGTACGATAATTTAATAGTAGAGAAAATTGAATGCAAAAATCATCTTTTACGAAACTACTGCAATAGCTTGGAGAAATTGTCGAAAGACACTAAGTATCCTTGCGAGTTGCGGAAATTCCTAAAAGAAAGGTATTTGCGTTTAAGAACGGGTGTAAAATGCGCGATTAAATATTGGGGGGATCAAAATCAGTCACTCGAAGAAAAAATAAAAAATCTTAGTGAAGATATTCTAAATGGTCCACAACACGTATTTGGTAATCACCAACATTGCAAGGAGTATTTTTGTAGACATGACACTCGTCGAATAGAACCTGTTGGGTTACTTCCAGCAATTGTTGGATGCGGATTAATGGACGCGGTAGAAATTTTAAGTAAAAGACTGTCATATCATTCTAGAAGTTTAATTCATAATTGCACAAGTAATATAGTTGAAAGTTTTAACGGAGTAATTGCCAAATTAGTTGGGGGTAAGCGTGTAAATTATTCTTCCCGTGGTTCTTATGCGGGCCGATGCGCAGCTGCTGTTGTGTCTTTTAATACGGGATCGATTCATAGTAAAACTCATGAAGTCATATTTAAATCTAGTCCTAATCCTTTGATCGCGAAAGTGGAAAATAGTAATCGTAGAAACCGTTTAATTGCTAAACCTAAATTAAGATTGAAAAAAAGCCACAGCGCTGTATCGAAAGACGCTCACTATGGACCAAACTGCGAAAAACCTGATCTGAGTCCAGAATTATATGAGAAAGCCAAGTCATCTTTTTTAGTTGATTTAAAGTTGTCTTGTGCTGAAAGAGAGGAGCTTGAAAGGTCGACCCATTTGCAAAGAAGTAGTGCTGAGTGGATGAGTACAAGGAGAAAATTACTAACCTCATCATCGTTCGGGGAAGTTTGTAAAAAACGAGAGAGCACAAGTTGTGCTGCTCTTGTTTGTAAAATCGTTTATGGTAGTAATATCTCCAGTTTGCCTGCTGTACGGTACGGTATCGAAAACGAAGAAACTGCAATTAGACAGTTAGAAATTCAAGAGAATATTGCGTATTATAGTATTGAATACAAGGTTGCGGTTTGTTCGTCGACGATCAATATGAATTTCTTGGTACTACACCAGATGGCATTTATGCAAACGGTTTAATTGAAATTAAGTGCCCACATTCTTTAGCTGGCATGACTCTTGATGAAGCAATGGCCAAACATACCTTTTGGGTTAAGGACAAGGCTTCCAAGGGTTATGTCATAAATAAAAATCATTACTGGTATTTCCAAATTCAGGGACAGCTACATATAACTAAAAGAAACGTTTGCATGCTTGGCATCTGGTTTGGTGCTACTGTACCTATGAAAGTTTATATTATAGAAAAGGACGACAAATTTTGGAAGGAGAAAATGGAGATGAAATTAGTTAGATTTTATTACGATTGCCTCCTTCCAGAATTAGTTGATCCTCGGCAGTCACGAAGCATGTCTATTCGTGACCCGCCCAATGTCATAGAGGCTATGAAAGAGAGGAAAGAAAGAGCTTTACGTGTTTTGAAAGAGAAGAACGTCTAATGATTTTGAAAGAGACTGAGGTAACTTAACTACCCAGCCGGTCGATTCACGTAAACACGCCAGTTCAAAAGTCGTTTTAACTTAGAAACTTAGAAATCGCCTTTTGGTTTTCTGTTTTTAACGCACTTACTTATCTAGTCTTGGATTGTCATAAATCTTCCAATAGCTCAATTTCTATACAATTCCTATACGATTTTGAAGAGTTACCTGGTGTAAACCCAAGGTCCGATCCTAATGAAATTAAAATGTGACCACACGGGATCACCAGCTTTCAAATAAAAAAAAAATCATCAAAATCGGTTCAAAAAATACAGCGAATTGAGAATCTTCTTCTTTTTTTAAGTCGGTTAAAAAGTGTGCGAAGTGACATTTTTAAGTCACTACGCTACGGTTTTTATTACGTGAATCGGGCAGCTGGTAACATTTTCATTCTGATAGGTTTTGCAATAGCAATTGATTTTATCATCAAATTAGTAGAAATCAGAATTTGATCAGTAATCATTAAAATGAAAAAAACATTAGAAACTCTTAAACTCATATTTTGTTATTGTTTACTTTCGTTTAATTAAGTATATGAATAATTTATAAATTTCATGTTTGTTTATAACTAATTTTTGTACAACCCTAGCACGCTTTATAGGTGGCGACTCATATTTTGTTTACTTTTAATTATATGAACCATTTTTATACTTGTGTTTCATTTATTGACAATTTTTTGTACAACCCTAGAAGATTTTTAAGATTGCGAGGTGATCGTAAGCAAAAAGTATTTGAGTTTACGCAATAGGCACATTTCCTTGCGTAGATATAAACACTAGCGAGGAAAGGCGTGATGTTATTTCGACCGTACTTCCTACTGAATTTGCAATTATTTTATTGAATGAAAATTTTACGAAATAAGAATAAACTTTGGTAGTAAAATTACAAATAAATACATAGGTACTCGTAGTTGGAATTTTAGGTAAGTAGAATACAAAAAGGTCAGTCCGGACCTGCTCTTGATTGTTTATTATAAATAGAAAATCATAAAAATTGTGTCTCAAACTACTCTTATTTATTTATCTAGTAATTAGGATCATTTTATAACGAAAACTACTCTTGGAATATTTTACAAATAGGCAGTCGTTTATTTCCAATAATTCAACATTTTTGTTATGCTGTAAATATTCAACTTCAATAACAATAACTCAACGTGGAACGTTTGTCGCAAAACATTTTCAAAATCGCGCTCTCTGGGTCATTCACCCGCCCGTCGGATGATTCGGGCAACAATAGCGCTGCTGTCGCTCAAAATCGACTTTATCCGTGCGCGGTCTGGGCCCTTAATACCTACTGTATTGGCGTACAATAAAGTATAAATAAATAAATAAATAAATATGATTAACAAAGTTTGTTTCCGTGCCTCGGAGAGCACGTTAAGCCGTCGGTCCCGGTTGTCATACTAACATCTATGGCAGTCGTTAGTGGTAGTTGGAGCCCTAAATCAAAAATCCGACCGGTCTAACTACAGAACTTCGATATCGCCCATGGGTTGTGAAGGTCGGATGGCAGTCGCTTCACGGAAAATATCGAAGGCGAGCCGAATCGTAGTTAGACTGGAAAGCCGACCCCAACTGAGTTGGGAAAAGGCTCGGTGAATGATGATTAACAAAGTTTGTTTTATGTTCTTGTTTATTGGCACTCCATCAGCAGACGTCTAAGTTTTTCGGATCTCATATAAGTAATTGAATAATAAATTATTTGTTACTTACATTAAGTATAATTATTATTTCAGTCCTCTGTCCTTCCTAATTATCAATAATTAGGAAGGATCATACCCTTTTAGTATTCACGGAAGCGACTTCGTTTTACACTAAGTATGTTATGATTAACACAATTTCCATGGGCGTAGCCAGGTACAAGCAGGGGGGGGGGGGGCAGTTTCCCAAGGTGTGGAAGACGGGGAAACTGGTGATTCGGAAACCGGGGTGGCCAGCGGACTCACCGTCGGGCTACCGGCCGATCGTGTTGCTCAAAGAAACTGACGGAGGGAAGCAGCGAGGTGGTGTTGGTGGTGTCTCTTGACATCGCCAACGCCTTTAACACGTTACCCTGAAGCTGCGTTAGAGAGGCACTGATCTACCACGGAGTGCCTCTCTACCTCCGTCGCATTGTCGGGGCATATATATCCGAGAGGGCCATAACTTCCGCTAGCTGGCTCGGGCCAGCTCGGCAAGATATGTAGTGCGTTGTGCACTCACCGATGCGGGATAAAACCCGACCCCAAGGATGCGGAGTAAAACCCGCAGGGGCCACACAGGTGGCCATGGTCCGCCGGGCGCCACTGGAAATTCTTTTAGTGCGTACCAGAGGCGCTCGGCAATAGACGTAGTGCGGCCGCGGATTTAAAAAAAAGAAAAAGGTCTTGACATCATGTTTAATATTTTTAATATCCCCCCTTTTTAAGGGGAGGGGGGCTGCAGGTTTGATCCCTCTAGGGGGAGGGTGCTCCCCCCATCCCCCGATTTATTTTAGGATTAGGTCTGCCCCCCCTTGATGGAATCCTGGCTACGCCCTTGCAATTTACCGTCTGATGTATGTACCTTCCTGCTTTTCTATATTAATAGATAGGTATTTTGTAATCGCCTTATCACTAGGTCACACCTAATGGGACAGTAATTAATTAACAACGGTCACATACAGTGGGATAGAATACAGAACTGAGTCTGTTAAAACTTTTAGACACGAGAGTAGTTTCAAATAAGTCAATTAAACTTGGAAGAACCGGGAAACTGCGACTTTAAAAGTCCATAGTTGACAGTTAGCAAACTGGGGACTAAGTAACTACCTGGAGTTCGATTTTTACTGAGCGCGTGGCTGGTGGCTTTTTAGGTTACCTCTTGCGCTCCGCAAAAATCGGGTTCCCAGACGCTCAATTGCAATACCGAACAACATTTCTTTGTCATGTACCGTGAAGTAAGTAAGGTAAAGGCACCTAATTCCGTGGGGTTAGGAAATTGGCACCTAATTCCGTGGTATTTAGAAAAACAGCTTTATAAACCAAATTACTAGTTATTTTTGACTGCAAGACCCATTAATCAAATAATAATTTATCTGTTCATATTTATATGAACACAAAAGTACCTTGGTGTGTGAATATTTTAAAATAATCGGATACTTTGTCACTGCCGCCTGAGTCAAACGCACGCTCCATACATTTCGGACCTTATGCGCGTAAGTTCTACCATTTGCTAAATAGTGTTTTAAAAGATATTTTATACTACAAGAGATTGGGTTTTGGGTAAGATATTGAAAGGGTAATACGTTGTATCGAATACACTTAACATTTGAGTATTCTATTAACAAATTGAGGAGAAAATAAGTGTTAAAAATACCACGGCATTAGGTGCCAAATATTTTATTGTGTTCCTAATTACCGCTTTATACCACGGAATTTGCAATTTTATAGAGCTTATCTTTTATGAAAATTTTAGTGTTAGATTTTTTATTACAAACTTCATATTTCAGTTCTGATAACTTAAATAACCAATAAATACAAAAAACTAATTCCGTGGCATACTTTGGAGTCGCATTTACTAATTATAGCCGGTCAAACATTGTATACTTAGCCACTTTCTTAATATTTTGTATGGAAGAACTAAGTACAGAAAACGAGATTTTTGATGTGTTCTGATATTTTCCTGAGTATTTTTATATATTATGTCGAAGATATCGCAATTAAACGTTAACTTAGATGTATAATATTAAAAAATCTTTAATTTTTTATACCTCGGAATTAGAAAACTTGATTTTGTATCATAAAACCTAATTCCGTAGTATTTACAACGGTAATTAGGTTACATATACAGTCTGTTCATTAATTTAATCGACGTGTTAGGTTAGGTTAGGAAATTGTAAAGATAGTACTACCACCAGCGGCGGCTAGTGGGTAATTAAAACGGTAGCTAACCTAAGTATAGACTTGGATAAGCTACCGTTTCGGGTTTTTTTATGAACACCCATAAAATAATTGTCACGAGACGCCTTTTCCACCAGTTCCTTCAACACTTTCCAAAAAAAAGATAATAATATGTATGTACTAGGAATATGTTTCAACTACTGTCTTTTATGAATGTGTTTTTTTATTTGTGTGTGTGCGTGCGGCGGCTGTTCGCGTCATTGTTTGTATGTAAGTACCTACTATTGAGAGTAGATAGTTCTCTCTCTCTCTCTCTCTGTAGCTATAGCTTACATATCAGAATAATACATAGGCTACTTTCTATCCCGGGAATGTGTTCCCGCGGGAATTGGGAAACGAAAAACTATTCCACGCGGGCGGAGCCGCGGGTGTCCGCTTGTTATAATATAAAACCAAACAATACAAAAAATATATCAATATCGATTATTACTTTGTTAATTATATTTTATATCTGTTTTATAATAATATTATCCTACTAATATTATAAACGCGAAAGTTTGTGAGTATGTATGTATGTATGTATGGATGGATGGATGTTTGTTACTCTTTCACTTAAAAACTACTGAATGGATTTTAATGAAACTTTACAATAATATAGCTTATACACCAGAATAACACATAGGCTACAATTTATAAAGATATCGTGTGAATTGTTCAAAATATGACGTGGCGCGACGGGAAGGGGAAAAAATCCAAATTACCACGCGGATGAAGTCGCGGGCGACCACTAGTGTTCTATATATTGTTAAGTTATACAAATAAATATGCTTGCCAATTGTGATTTTATTTTTTTAGACATTAATGATAGAGACTGATTTGAAATACAAAGCTAAAATAAATACATTTCATTTTTTGAACAGCATGTATTATTCTCTCCACGTCATTTCGTTTATAATGTACACGGAATTAGAATCCAAATACCACGGAATTAGAATTTTTACCACGGAATTAGGAGCTTCTGACTTTTTTGATTTTTTTATTAATTTAACAGTTTTAATGAACTTTTAGAGTCAAATTGATGGTATTTTTCAAAAATAAGATAGCTTACACTTCTAATAAAAATAGCCTTATGTAGAAAAAGGCACAATGAATACTTAATTTTTGAGGTTCTTTCGAGATTTGGTGAAAATACCACGGAATTAGGTGCCTTTACCTTAGTTGAGTAATTAGTTCTTCTGTGCGAGAAATTTCAAGCATTTCAGAAATCATCGATGAACATCGATGGAGCCACGGTTTTAAAAAAAGAAGAGTTAGTTACTACCTATTAGTAATGTCAGATCTGTTTGCGAAACAAGCAGTTATTGAAATTGTGAATGTCAAAAGGTAGGAATCTGTTCTAACTACTCATCGCAAAGATTTGAAACATAATCCACTCATAATAAAAAAAATTACTCGAATAAAGTCACCAGATAAAATCTTCAAATCTTCTCGAAGAGCATCACGAGCTGCTTATATTTCGCCGTTAACATTAAATTTTCTTCCTCTCTCCACTTAGATGGGTACAATAACCCTATTTACGTCCTACAAACATATTGTACTGAGAAATACAGAGCAAATATTAAGTCCTTAAGCGTTACAAGACTTTCCTTTCACAGAATCAATGTTTATTTCATAACCGGTTTATTCTCTGAAAGGTTTAATCTCATTTTGTATAGACACATATACATATAACTTTGAAGTAAACTGCTCATTAAATCGAGGAAAACGATACAATAATAACCTGAAGCTTACACTTTCGTAGATTGGATTGGAGAATATTCGACAATTGATTCGTAACAAGAGATGACACGTTTTCCTCTTTCGTTTCATACATTATAGGACATAAAGTCACCTCTTGCCAATATACCTATTTTTAATTAGAGAAAGCCTTTACTTAGGTATAAACAGTTTATACCTAAGTAAAGGCTTTCTCTAATTCATAAATTGAGAAAGCCTTTACTTAGGTATAAACTGTGCCTACCTGGCCGACCCGATTGGTACAAAATATTGGCAAGAGGTGACTTAATTTAAAAGCTTCATTTAAGGTTTAAAATAGGTAATATGTTATGACATATTACCTATTTTAAACGTATGTTATGTAGGTATAAACGTACGCAAAAACAATAAATAATCTCGGATTGTTTTGGAGATTTTTTTTTTTATTTACAATAAGAATTACAATATACAAAATATACATAATTATAGACTAAAAATATTTACATTACAAAGTATCGTTTAAAAATTCCTCCGCGTCATTGCCGACTGGGAAGGTTCCCAGAATGCTGGCTGTGTTGCCACGTTGGATGGCGATACTTATTCTTTGGGCCAGAAAATAGCCAGAAGAGTCCAGAGAAGCATCGATTAGGAGTTTAGGAGTTTAACCCCAATGTTTCAACCCCAAACGGCTCAAAAATGTAATCACCTGCTAGGTTAGCATATTTACGCCGTTTAAGGCCTTCAGCCGATGCAGCAGCAGCGCCGGCACATCCGGATGTGCTTGGAAGGTGTGAAGGTGCTAAGGTGTCAACGCATGTAGCGTCCCACACCAAAGGCCTTCCCATCTTCCACGGTAGCAACGACATACCGTCCGGTCTCTTTCCATCGCTTCGTGCTTTTGGAGATTGTCTTATGAACTCGGCTGTGATATACGTAAAGGCCGTAGAAGTAAGTATGTAGTTACGAGGTACCTACTTAAACCTAATCTATAGGTATAATAATATTTAAGTGCTATAATCATAACCAGCGGTGTAATATTATATTATATAGTCCTATTGTCTGTAATGTTAAGGCATATTGAGTGTACCCACCTACCCTCTTCAGGATTTCATGAAACTAGTCCCAAAACTTGGGAACAGAAACTGTTGAATTGTATACTACCAGGTATCTTTGTCATACTACTAGTTGTCCCACGAACTTCGTACCGCCTGAAATTTTACTTTTAAACTTTCTCTTGGTTTTCACAAATATTTCAAGACTTCAATCAGCCAAATCGGCCCAGCCGTTCTCGAGTTATAGCGAGACAAACGAATGGCGATTCATTTTTAAGGTGTTGTAGTTCAAGTTTCGGTTGTTTGTTCAGTAGTTATAGATGATAATATGGGTGACTACGGAACCATATTCTATGCGTGGCTCAACACGCACTTGGCCGGTTTTTTATTTATATAGATAGATAGATTTAATTATTCCGAAATAGATTGCCTCTCACGCAGATAGGTATAGTATTATATCAGTAGGTACACACAGAAATGCTCTGGACCGTTTGATGCTAAGTAATTAATTATTTACCTATTTCAGTGTTCTGAAACGAAGTGCTGATAAAAGATATGACGTTGGATTTACAGTTGACATCCGTATCATGCTATTTTGGAAGGTATTATAGTGAGACACGACTATTGAAGAATTTATTAAGATTGACACTAAATAGATACATAGATATCGTTAATGAAATCTGGAAAGTTGTTAAAAATTTAAACTGACTGAGCGTTCGTTACTTTACATTCAGATACTTATGCTTCTCTAACATCAGCTGATTTCTAATTTAGACTCGTATGTTTATAAACAGTTGCGAGGAATAGTGATACAATGTGCCGGGACTTCTCATTTAGTCTCAAAAGAGATCGTGCTCTATGGGAGTAAAACGAACTTATACGTTTGAAATTAGTTCGTCGAAAATCAAATTTTATTTTGCTGTATGGAATAAAAGAACCAACAATAAAATAATATACCTGAAAATATTTTAAAATTACATATTTATGAAGAGACTAGCTGTCCCGGCGAACTTCTTACCGCATAATTTTTGTTGTCCTCCATGAGAACCTTCTCATAGTAACGGTCACAACAAAAAAGAATTAGCGAAATCGGTACAGCTGCTCTCGAGATTTGCGCTTAGCAACACATTCAGCGATTCCTTTTCATATTAGGTCTGTACCTATGAAATTGCCGTTTTGTATGAAAAAAAATAAACTATTTTTTTTCATGTATTTTTTATTTGTATTAATCGAAGTAATCATCCATGCGATCAATGTATCTTTGCCAACGCAGCGGCAGTTTATTGATGCCCTTCTTAAAGAAATCAGCTGGACGGGAGGCAACAAATCTTCAAAGGCATTTTGTACTGCCTCTCGGGTATTGAATTTCTTTCCCGCCAAGAAGTTATCCAAATTCTGAAAAAAGTAGTAGTCTGTAGGCGCAAGGTCTGGTAAGTATGGCGGATGACGGAGAGCTTCCAACCCTAGTTCTTGCAACTTGGAGACCGTCTGCTGTACATTATGAGGTCGCGCATTGTCGTGCAGGAGCAGCGGAGACGAGCGATTGACCAATGCTGGTTGGAGATGTGCCAGCTTCTCCATCATTGTATTCAATTCTTCACAGTACACATCTGCAGTAATGCTCACCCCGTTTGGTAAGAAGCTGACATGAATCACACCGACGCTAGACCACCAAACAGTGACCATCACTTTTCTAGGGGTAAGTTTTTGTTTAGGGCATTGTTTAGGTGCTGAACCAGGATCCAACCAACTTGCTGAGCACTTGCGGTTATCAAACAGAATCCATTTTTCATCGCAAGTAACAATGCGGTTCAAAATTCCTTCATGTGTGTGTCTGTTGAGCAATGCAGGGCATGTCTCGACGCGTACTTCGCGCTGGCGATCATTGAGTTCATGGGGCACGCATTTGTCAAGCTTTTTTACCTTGCCAATTGGACGCAAATGGCCCAATATTGTTTTGACGCTAACGTCGAAAGCTGCTGCTAATTCAGCCGTAGATTGTGTATCATCGGCTTCCACAATCACCTTTAATTCGTCATTGTCGACCAAATTCCAAACGGCAATTTCATAGGTAAAGACCTATTATTATAGATATTGTAGGTAGTTCAGATAGAAGTTTTATAAAACAAATAAATACATAGATAGCATCAAGCGGCCCACAGGGCGCCTACCACCATCTTTTACAAAACATTCTTACTTTAAGGAAGTTTTATATACAGTTATAATATAGAACATTCACAATAGATAGTATAGAACATCCCAATTCAACAGTTTCTGTTCACAAGTTTTGGGACTAGTTTCATAAAATCCTGAAAGTGTACACTCAATATGCTTATTATTATTACAGACAATAGGAGTAGGTAGGTATGTACAGCATAGATTAGGTATAATAACAATGAGTTTTACTTTTACCTCATACCTATCTACTTACTTCTACGGCCTTTCACATTTCCATCACATTTACCGGTTTTTTTTTATTCTTGCCGCTCTTACGTCCATTTCCGAGCGCCTCTGGTGAGTACACAGAGAATTTCCAGAGGCGCCCGGCGCGTCACATTTACCGTAACGTGTTACGTTATTTCTATATTTCTCTAAACAATGTAGTTTATTTACAAACTTTGTTATTCTCAAATAAGTAATTCTACAATATTAATCGCAAAAAGAATCGGAAAAAAAATAAAAGTTTCGAAGTCGAAAAGTGGTGTCTTAATTGATTGGCAGAACGTTCCTCCGAAAGGTAACAGTCGTCGAATCAAGTCCGACCCAAGACTCGTTTCGACGATTCACATTGTAAATAAAATACAAATATTGCTGCTGTATCTGCATTCTACAATACAGTTTTTGGTGCTTCGGACGCTCGATAAAATAACGTTTTACATGATAAATATCCTGTTTATCATAAACGGTGCTGTAATAAATTTAGTATCCGCTTACATGTGTCATTTTTAGTGAGGGTTTAATAACTATACATTTGGATATATACATTTTGCTTGAAAATTAAGTTTCACCGTGTAACGAAATATGAGCTTAATGAAAATCCTCGGTTGAGAGCCGATTCTATTACCTCTTGTAACGTTATTTTTTTCTGGCGTATAATGAGCTGATGAAATGATACTTCAATTTTAAAATAAGTAGGTGTACTTAATGAAATAAATGTTTATTTTTAGACCTTTCCACTCGTGATAAAGTTTTCTTGTGTCCAACTCCCACTGAAACAGTAGCCTTGAATCTACTTATTTAAGGTTGCCTGGAATGTTTGTTTCCTCTTTTGTTTACTAAATATAGAGTACCTATTAAATATATATACTATATTGTATTGTAATGCTTTTTTATTATTATTACCTGATAAAACTGCTTCAGGAAGTGTACCGAATATACTCGTAGTATTGTATTATTATAATAATGTCAGCGATTGAATACTGTCCTAAGGATTCACTATCTATCTATTAGGAAGGTATATAGAGTAATAATAGTAATACGAATATTAGTGAGGGACCTTTGCTTGAATAGAAATTCGTAGATTACTCAAACTTAATAATATCTTCGAGGCTACTATTTCCTTCGTAAGGATATACTTAATAAATAAGCAACTGTACGTACAATAGATGATGTACATAATAGACAACATTTACTATTCACTAACGATTTTTATTATATTTTAATCTACGCTATATTAAATAGTAGAAATCGTGAAATAAAAAGACTAGGAAAACATATATTAAAATGGGTGCCACGCGAATGGAGCCACTGTGCCACGCGAATGGAGCCACTAGCGGTGCGTTCGCGCAGCGGAATGTTGTTGAATTTAAAGATTTTAATTATGTAGATATTTAGTGTATGACGTCGTGTAAATGTGTATGGTAAAAAAAAATTGTGCATGCAGCCCATTGTGGAGAAATTCGCCAAAAACTGATTAACATTGACACACCCGCTAACGTCGCCTAGTTGATATATAAACGTATGACAGATGAATTATTTCTACTAATTTAATGAGGGTTGACTTTTATATAGGACTAAGCTGTATATATCTCGAAACCTCGTGAAATTTCCGCACTCTCCCCCTATTTAAGTGGTAATTAAGTTAAATTACCGTGTGGCCTACATCAACGCCATCCCTGCCGTCACCAAGTTAAAATTTTAACACTTTAGCACGTAGCCAGTAGGTACGTCAGTGGTGAGATAATTATTATATAGGTAGGTATAACGTTTTGAGAAAGTACAATTTTATTGTGGTTTTTGGCAAAGCACGCTACATACAAATACAATAGGTACCTAATGATTCATATACTTATGTAATTAGGATTGCATTGTGGAACTTCAATACTTATACTTAAATATTTATTTCTATTGATTTTAGGTACTGGGTATCAACCTGTCCCTACTAGGCAGTTTCCAATATAATTACTTAAGTCGGTGTCACTGTTATTGGTCCATCATGATTCCGCAAGGTAAAAAGTACCAATTCCATTACTCGCCTAGATCATAAAATGAAATAAATGGGTAGCGACTTCTAGGGATACTACATTCGAAACCATTTTAAATATAAGACGTAGGATCTATTCAAATTAAACTTCGTAGATATTGAACGTAAAACGTAGCTTTATCAAAGTAGCGGTGTTTTACATATAATATTGAGTTAATTCAAATCTGATCCAGGGTGTCAGGTGTCAGATTTTTCATTACCAAATTTTATAAATATGGATGTGTCTGAGCCTGAAGGCGTACCTACTAACAAACAAACAAAACAAAAAACAAACTTACATAAAATAAAACAAAGTCCTCCGCAACGCAGTTCTATCTGACTAAAACGAAACTGAAACTACTGCACTGATTTTCATGCTGCTTTCATCAATGGATAGAGAATAGTGTAGGTAGCTCTCGAGTATGTCACGGGCGAAACCGTGGGCGTCCGCTAGTATTTAGTTAAGTATGAGTTAGTAGGGTCCGTATAAAATATCAAATAAACCATAATAAGTACTCAGATGTAATGTAGGTACATTATGAGACTGATGAACAACAAAAGTTGATCAGTACCTCTGTCTACCTACACCTTTATTTTAAAACTAGTACGGTGTCTTGCGCGGTGCTTCGCGCCGCACCACGCCATAGGTTTTGGCCTATAACTTTTGACCCCTTAGGGCTAGGTCAAATTTTTTGGCTTGCTTCCAGATCGAGGGCTATCCATAGAGGGGTCAACCATCATTGGAGCATAAGCAGTTCTCGAGAGCTAAGGGGGGACAAAAATTACATTCACCATTTCTATATATAGATAGATGATTAATCTGCTACGACAAACCCTTAGTTATACGGTTTTGAACAGGTCTCCTCTGCCTATAACTTACATATAGTAAGTACGAGTACAGACTATTCATCATTGCATAGACAGATAAATGTGTTTATGTAAAACCAGCCGCAAGTGATATTTTTCATTTTCCCTAAGAGTTTAATCACGGAAGATTAATGGATCATCTTGGTGTGCCTGCAAAATTAATTTCTAGCGTCTAACAAAATGAGCTTATGAAAATCCACGCTGGAGAGCTGTTCCCATTAATGTTTAATATTAACAGGTATCCATCACTTCGCCTTAAGATAATCAACGTTATCTTTGAGTAGGTAAAACATTTTAGAGTACTTATGCATTAGTTATCGTTCAAGTTACTTCAGTTTCTGGTATTGTGGTCGTTGGTTCAATGACGTATAGTATAATAAGAAGTACAACTAAATAATATGTAGATTATTTAGGATAGGTATTAGTATCTACCTGGTACTAAATACTAGGTAAGTAATAGCTTGGTAGGCTGCAATATCGGGGGACAAAGAAGTGCCTGCCGCCGCCTCTACAAGGGTGTGCTACGCTCTAAGGAGCTCTACGGAGCGCCCATTTGGGCGGATGCCCTCCACGGGATAAAAAGTAGCCTAAAACCTTCCTCGAGAACCAGTCTACATATATTGATACAACATGAAGTGAAGTAGTTTTTCAGTTTATCGCGAACAGACAGACGCGGTGAAGGACTTTGTTTTGTAAAAATGTACTTAGTGATTTGATGCGCGGGGGTAATAGGTACTTTACCAGGATAATAAGTAGGTATTAAACTAGGAAATGGGACGTATACCAACGTGCCAATTCTCAATCTGTTCAAAGTCTCCATAAACTTTTACATTAAAATTTATATTATTAGTACGATGCAGTGAAAAGTAATTCCTAGTAAAACTGACTGTGAGTGACAGTAAAACCGCAGGAGCAGATCGTTAAAACCCCAGATGGACTATCGCAAGTATAAATGAATGATATGTACCTATATATTTACTATGATTTATTTTAATTTAGTATTCATTTAATTTTTATTGTACTTTTAATTTAGATTTTAGAAAATTAGATTATAACAATGTAAATATTTACATATTGTATGTGTATTAAAATAAATTATTTTAATTTGTTATGATCGACTCTAAAATGTGCTAAAAGTCCATTACCAGAATTTAAAAAATAGGTAGGTAAGTAATGTGTACGTACCTATGCATAACTTTTAGTAGAAATTCCAAGGCCATGAAGAAAGAATGTGCATCTTTCCTCGTTTGTTTTCCTTTTGAACACGTGGTTTTAGAAACAAAATACACAAACAAAACATGACCTTATTCTCGTAGGGATATAGACAGTGGCGTACATAACACCCACATTTCGCCAGTCATTCCATTAGTCCAACGTTTTTGGGTTGTGGCAACACTACGGCTAACATCTGTTCGCATTTCGTCTTGTATTTATTTTAATTTATTATTAATATTTTCGATAATTAGGGCTAAAATTCATCACAAAACACAATCTTACCATTATCAAAGTGTATCTAGGTAAAACCCAGTGTAAAATAAATAAGAAATTAGTGATATTTGCGTATTTTGTTTTACCGGCTAAAAGTCAATGACTGTTTGAAAATTTTAAAAGTGAAACTTTATCAACTCGGATTTAATGTGATTTGAGTGATTTTTATACAGGTAATCGTACTAATAAATAACTACTTATTATCGTACCTGTTAGTTTTTGAAGTTGTAGTATATTCAATCAGATTCTTTTTGACATTACTTACGTATTTATTTGTGTATTTAGTGTATTATCAGGTAGCTTTTTACTATCTAAGTCAGTATAAATTTATAATATCGTAATGCCAGTCACACGTAGCATGTATTCTGCTCGCCGTGATGAGGCTAAACAAGAAGATATCTTGAGAAAACTTGACCTGACATTGAAGGAATTAGAGGTATCCAAAACGTTGATTAAACAGTTGCATAGGGAAAGAGATGAAAATGAAAAGGAACTATTAGATAGCCTAAATAAATACGACTTCATAAAAAAGCACATGGCTGAGATGCACACAGAGAATAGGTTAGTGTTAGATGAGCGGGACAGATTACAAAATATTGTGACTGGGTTCAGAGAGTGTAGTGATGAGTATGAACAGGGTCTCAAGCGCATGTCAGTCTTGGAACAGGAACTGCACGAAGCCCACCACCTCATTTCCCACCTTGAGGCTGAGAAACGTGACACCATAGTATCCCATACCCATAACTTGTTTGAGGAGTTAGTTGGTAGTGTGCCCAGCCTTGTTGCTACTGAACCCAGCTTAGAACCCACTATTACTATAGATTTAACAAAGGATGATACCTTAACAGCTCATTGTTCCAATCACAAGATGGGCATAGTTGAGTGCAGTAGAAACAAAATTAAGAAATATGTGAAAATTAATAAATACATAAGAAAAACACAAAAACTTATTAAAAGACAAAAAAGTATGTACAAAAAAGTCAAGTATATTAATGAGAGAAGGCAACTAGGCGATGAACTTGACATGTATTCATTATTAATTGAAAATAATATCTCTGATCATAATAACAATATTTTAAAGTTAGAATCAGAAATTAATAATTTAAAAAATTCACTAGACATAATGACTGACAGGTATTGTAATGTTAAAAGTGAGTATCAGGAATACATTCTGGCCATGAAGAAGCTTATGAGTTCAAATTCCACATTGACATCAAACAACCATTTAATTAGTCCTGAGCCGGTCTGTAAGTCCTCGCTGACTGCAAACATAAGCCCTTCACTTGAGTCAAACAAGAAACCCAGTAGTTCCTTCACCAAACGAAATATGATTAAATCTGAAATAGTGATGTTTTGTGATGAATTAGGGAAATCAATGGGCCAGTTACTTAGTTCATATTTAGAACAAAATGTTACTAACTATTGTATGCCGGGATTAACTTACTGTAACATTATAAAAAAAATTAAAAATTGTAATTTAAACAGCAACTGTACACTTTTAATTTTGGTGGGAGATAGGGGAAATGCAGACAGAAATGCAATTGTAAACTGTTTAGAATTACTGAGCTTATTAGATGTTAAAAACATTATTTTATTCACACTTCCTTATAGCCGTGGCTTGTCACAGGCCGAAAACAATCTTAGATATAAGCTAAATCAAACAATACATACATTGACATTTCATAATCCAAATAAATTCCATCTGATTGACATTAACATGTATTTAGAAAATAAATTGTTATTGACGGAAGATAAATTCTATTTGAATAGATATTTTAGGAGACAGATAGCATCTTCGCTATCATATTTTATTAGTTATTCAGCCAAAAACTTGGCTAAACAATCTGCTTTTATTGAGCAGAAAAGTGACAATGTTTGTCTTGTGACCTTGGAATCTGTTCCTGAAAAGGGTGACAATAATTTAAACTTAGTTGTAGGACAATAGAGGAAATCCCTAGCAAATTAAATTTAAGGACAAAGGAAAAGTCTATGTTCATGAATATAATTCATCAAAATATTGAAGGCTTTTCTGGCAAAGAGTTAGAACTAGAATTATTTTTAAATGAAAAACGTATCCATGTACTTTGTTTAACTGAACACTGGTTAAAAAAACATGAACTCTTAGTTAATATTGATAATTATAAAATCATTAGTGCGTTTACTAGAGATTCCGCTATAAGAGGTGGGTCTCTCATTTTAATTAATGACAAATTAAAATCAAAAGACCGAAAAGACGTAGTAGCACTCACAAGTGAGCGAAATATTGAACTATCATGTGCAGAGCTAGAACAATATATTATTATTAGCGTCTATAGACCTCCTTCTGGAGATTACTACCTGTTTGAGTCCATTATGGAGGAAGCCTTAAAAAAGGTATGTAAATGTAAGAAGACTATAGTTGTATGTGGCGATTTTAATATTAATATTTTAGAAAACTCTCAGAACGCGCTAAGGTTCCTCAACCTTTTTAAATCTTTTAACTTACAAAATCTTTTTTGTGAACCAACACGCACCACAGCCACATCAGCTACCTGCTTAGATAATATTTTTTCTAACAGCGATGTAGATGAGAAATCTATAATACATTTTGTAAATTCAGATCATGCAGGTCAGTTAGCTAGATTTAAGTTCCAACATGTTCCATTATCAAAAAATATTGTTTGTAGACCAATCACAACTTATAGATTAGAAAAATTTAAAGAAAACATTAAGAATAAAGTACCTCTTTTGGAGTTGAATAATGATAAACACCCGAATGATCATTACGGAGATTTGTTCGGAGTAATCAAATACGAATGTGATAACATTTTCACTAAAAAAACAATAAATGTAAATCAATTTAAAATAAAATTTAGTGATTGGGCTACGCCTGGAATCTATAAAAGTAGAAGGAAATTATATGAATTATACGAGACAAAGGCATCTACTAATGAGCCACAAGTAATTGAACAGATTAAAAAGTACTCCAAACTATTCAAAAAAGTATGTTCAACAGCTAAATCTAATTATATACGGGCTAAAATTGAAAAATCTGATAATAAAACGAAGGCAATATGGAATGTTATTAACAAAGAAACTTGTAAAGCAAAGTCACGTGATCGATCCTTCGAGTTAAAAATAGATGATAAACATATTAAAACTGATTCTGAAGTGGCCAATGCATTTGAATCTTTCTTCACAAATGTTCCAATCACCACTACAAATAAGTTAAATTCGTCAAAAAACGTAGCCAATTCTCTTCTTAAATCTAGTGTTGATAAATGTAGAATTAACTTTGATTTTCAGTATATTGACTCTGTCACTATACTTAAAACTTTTAAACAACTAAATATAAAAAATACCGAGGATCTTTGGGGCATTTCAACTAATATAATAAAATCAATAGTGCCCGCTATAGCACCTCACCTTGCATTCATATTCAATAAATGTATCGATGAAAATCAGTTTCCTCATCTTATGAAGTACAGTAAAATCAATCCTTTATTTAAAGCAGGAGACAAAAGTGATCCTTCAAATTTTCGACCTATTTCCATACTCCCATCCCTCAGTAAAATTTTTGAAAAAATAATATTTAATCAATTGCTTTCACATTTTACAGACAATAAGTTACTTCATAACAAACAGTTTGGTTTCACTAAAGGCAGGAACACAACGGATGCAGGAGTTGCACTTGTGAAACATATATTTGATGCTTGGGAGGAAAAGCAGGATGCTATTGGTATATTTTGTGATCTATCAAAAGCTTTTGATTGTGTTGATCATGGGACTTTGCTACTAAAATTAGGTTATTATGGTGTTTCGAACAGCTCACTTGGCTTACTCGAGTCTTACCTCACTGGTAGAGTACAAAAAGTAAACATTAATGGCACCGACTCTTCTGGCGCCTCATTAGTCATGGGAGTACCCCAGGGCTCTATATTAGGACCCCTTTTATTCTTAATATACGTAAACGATCTTCCTTATTTCACTAAAAATCTTTGTGAGATAGTATTATTTGCTGATGACACATCATTAATTTTTAAAAGTGATAGACAAAAAGTAGCACTTGACGATGTAAATAATACCCTTTCGGAAATATTGCATTGGTTCACAAGTAACAACTTGCTGCTCAATGCGAAGAAAACAAAATGTGTAAAATTTACTATGCCCAATGTTAGACAGGTGGATACTCATATTACTATGAATAATGAATTAGTTCAAATAGTCAATACCACAGTTTTTCTTGGGATAACTCTAGATAGTAAACTACAATGGGGTCTTCATATCACAGCCTTGGCAGGAAGACTTAGCTCAGCTGCCTATGCGGTTAGAAAGATAAGGTCTCTGACTGACGAAAAAACGGCACGATTAGTTTATTTTAGCTACTTTCATAGCGTTATGTCATATGGTCTGCTGCTGTGGGGCTCAGCTGCCGATATTGAGACAATATTCATATTACAGAAACGAGCTATACGAGCAATCTATAGACTCGGACCCCGTGACTCGCTGAAAGAATTATTTAAAGAAATTAATATTTTAACAGTTGCTTCTCAATATGTTTACGACAACATCTTATATGTACGGAAGAACATAGATCTATTCAAAAAAAATTCCGATAACCATAATTTTAATACAAGAAATAAAAATAAATTGGCAATGACAAAAATTAGACTTCATAAAGTTGGTAATTCGTTTGTTGGCAAATGTATAAAAATTTATAATAAAATTCCTCAGGATTTGGTTGACATGCCTCTTAATAAGTTTAAAATAGTAGTTAAAAAATGTTTGATGATGAAAGGCTACTATAATGTAGACGAATATCTTAATGATAAAAATGCATGGTCACCCTAATCTTCTGTTGTTGGCCACTCGTATAATACAATAGAAACTAATTGTAACAATGTAAACAAAACAATATTAAAAAAGAAAATGGATAATCTACCTGAGTTTCTTGCTGGTCTCTTCTCAGGAGAACCAACTTACCGAACCAGCGAAAGAATCATTTTCTAATGGTTATTTATGTACTTACTTAATTTAGTATTTTTATAATATTACTTGACAAAATTGTAAAATTTTGACATTCATATGTGCTCTTTATGTGCCTAAACTGAATAAATGAAATTGATTCTTCTTCTTTGTATAGGAGGCGAGCTTCTGTGTATATTTGCCGGAGTCTTGTCTGTCGGTCAGCAGGTGCACCTAGCACATGTGAAGATGATTTGGGCTCTGAATATGTCCCACCTTCGAAAGAGACATACGAATAAACGCAATGGCCAATTTATGCAATAAATGTAAATAATTAAATAATATATTTTTAAACGCGGCACGTGCTTGCCACGTATTTTCTGCCACACATACGTCACTCATAAGTGTCAAACCAAACCACACTTGTTCAGGCCCGTCTTTTAACTATTTGTGGCCCTGGGCATAGTAGGATAATGGGGCCCCTATGATCTTGACAGACCACTATTTACCCGATTGCATCAGCGAGGGTTATGTTTTACACGCGCATCTATCTATGTATGTGTGTTTCTTTGTTCCCCTCTACAGGCCTATAACGACTGGATAGATTTCGATGAATGAGGTCTCAAATGAAGTGAATAAAAAGTGTATTTGGGCTTTTGGGCGTCAAATATTTTTATTTATTTAATGACTTTCAATAGAGCGAGAGCTGGTAGACATAGGGAAGACGTTTTAGGCAATCTGAAAGTTTAACAGATTGCTCTCCCAAAATAAGCACATAAATAAAACCCCACAGCATGAAATCCTTACGGCTTGCTTCAGTAAGCACAGTGGTTTGCTAGCCCCCTGTCCTCAGACCCCGATCATAGAGGTTAGTGGTCCTGCGCGTAGATGACTCTGTGGCACACTCGCCGCAGACTTCCTCACTCATCGGGGAGGGGAGCGTACGCTCCTTCCCCTTCTCGACCGCCTCCTTCGCGAGCATGACCTACTCGTCAAAGGACATGGCCACGTTCCACTTGCTGCCGCTGGAGGCCATGACTCGTATCTTGTCTCCAGTGAGAGTTATCGACGCCCAGGCTCGCGACGATGCCCCGGCACTCAGTAGACCACGCAGTGCACTCCACCAACGTCGGAGTTGGGACCGCTGAGCCTCGATTCTTCGAGACGCAGGCCCGAGTTCCCGCTCCAGCGCCTCCTTGTGCCATTGAAACAATGACGCATTGGCTCTCGCTTCCAGGTCTCATGGAAGGGTCCCGACTAAGAGACATGCAGCCTCTAGGTTTAGGCCTAGGTCTTCAAAGGTCTGTTCAAAACTCACTCATGTGGAGATCAAAGCCATGGCCCCGTCTGGTAAAAAAGCCTCAACAGTACAATGAAGGTAGAGAAGCACCCCGTCTGTCAAGATACACCGCCGCCACCACCACCTCGTCGTCCGAGACTGCTTCTACCGCCAGGTTCCTCACGTGCATGATCGCATTCACGGTGGAGCGTCCCCGACGGAAACCGTACCTACTGGTTGTCCGCCAGGTTTGGCCCCACGTTCGTGAGATGCTCAACGAGCCGTTCCGCTATTATCCGCTCAAAGAGCTTACAAACCTCGTCGAGCCACTCGATCGGCCGGTAACCAGACGGTGTGTCCACCGGGCGCTATGTTTTTCGGATCAGGGCCAGCTTACCCATCCTCCGTATCTAGCGAAACTGGCTCCTTTCGAGGCATGTTTCGACCGAGAGAAGAGTAGCTTTACGCATGTAAACATTAATAGGTATTGGAGTTATGCTTTTCCTTTATAAACATCGGTTAGCATTTGGTCACCTCGCAGGAAGTAGGGGGCCCCTATCGATCGCGAGGGCACGTGCCCATAGTGCTCTATGGGAAAGAGGGGCCTGCACTTGTGTTGTGACAGTTTGTGACACGACCGTGTCACTTACGTCAATTTTACGCCTGTTGCCATCATGACCACAGATAAGTTATATTTTTCTTTGTGTAACGTTGTGATGCAACAATAAAATATTCTTTCTTTCTTTCTTTCTTTCTAAAATAATACAATATGACTGTAGAGTACAACTAAAGTTTCATGTAGTCAGTTTTTTTTGTCGTCCGTTGCTGGGTGTCTCTGGTTCGCACACAGTAGGTATTTCCAGTGACGCCCGGCGGACTTTGACCACCTGTCTGGCCTATTCGGGGGTTTGGTCGGGATGAGAATCCCGCATCGTTGGGGTAGAGTTTTTATCCCGCGTCGGTGAGTGAATCTGGTTAGAAGGGTCTCAGCCTCAGCCCCACAGCACGTGACCCTTCTAGCCTGCTTCTGTAAGCACGGCGGGTGACTATCCCGCGCCGTCCGCAGGCACCTTTCATGGAGGTCGATGATCTTGGGTGTAGATGAGTGCGACGCTTTCGCCGCTGAGTTCGGAACTCGGCGGGGAGGGTACTGTCACGGACCGTAGCGTAAATATCGATAACATTATGAAGCCATTCATATAAACGCGCCAAACGTAGTGACTGCCATTTGGTTAAAACTTATTTATCAAGGTAAAGGGCTGACTCGTTATCGCGATAACTCAATCGATTAATCAACATTGATAACAAAATCAAAGTAGCAACGAGTCAGAGTTACCGCTGGATAGCTTATAGCGCTGGCATAGGTAAAATTATCCTATAGATAAATACTGTGTTTGTTCTGGAATCAAGTACCTAAGTATACTGAAAAGTTCAACTCACTATCATAATATTACTTGTCTTTTTGAACAGATAAAGAAATACCTAACAGATGAAAAGTAGGACCCTGTTCCAATTTTACACTCGTAAAATGATGTCAAAAGCCCGTTTAGAATTAACAACATAAATCTAGCAAGTTAACGGTTCCGTCCGCTGATAAAGTACATTCATAAAAATCTAAAGCACAACAAACAATGGTAAAAATTTAGGTGAATCTTTGTCTTCATGTCAGATTAATGAGGGTTGAATTTTATATCAGCTATACCCGTACATATCACGAACCTTCACAAACATCTCGCTCTCTTATAATCGGTAAGTAATTATGCTAAATTTACCGTGTGGCCTACATCAACCATTCAGAGGCGTCGCCGTCGCGTCGTCTGACATAAAGCGAAATATTTTACGCTTCAGCACGTATTCAGTGACAATGATTATGGTATAAAGTTTCCATAATTGTACATCACCTCGTAATATGTTGATAAAGTAAAGAACTTAAATAATTTATTGTCAACATTCGGCGAAAGTAACGCGGAACGCCTACACGCAATTAAAGCTGTTTACAAGTTTTTTGTTGAAAGCATGCGATATTCAAAGTCAATACTTTTTTGTTTGTTTAAATCAATATATTTTGAATAAATTATTTTTAATGAATCTCGTTCTATATTGTTTAAATTCATTGAAAACGTTGCCTGCACTGCGTCGGGGTCTGGTATTTAAGATATCAAGAACACGTTGCAATTACCCGCCGCTACAAATATTATTGAATCGTTTATAAAAGTTGAATGGCTTCATCTGTTTAAGTAAACTCTATAGACATTAAATGGTTTACCTAGATACATTTATTACGATCGGATATCAGTTAGTTTCGTTTTTAAATAAACAGATTTTCGTATATCTCATTGCAAACGCGTGTTTGTCTAATGTTTGTATGTTTTAATTTTCTTTCTGAAGGTAATGTTGTACCGTGGGTCAATAAACTAATAAAATTAAGTACTGTGTTAGATATAAGGTTGACTGTTAACAATAAACTGTAGTCTCATCATTGGCACGCTTCCAATTTGTGTGTAGAATGCAATTCGATGTTTGTATCACTTGAACGAATCGCGCGATCTATAGACATGCTTCGATCTTCTTTTAGACATGGTAAACTAACTAAAACAAACATTTTTACACTAGACAAATGTTACGTACGATACATCCAGATATTAAGTATATCGTAACAATTTTTTCTTTTGAGTTTCACGCGTTCCCGTCCGCCTATGTCCGTTACCGAGGGCCTCTGGAGAACACACAGGGAATATCCAGTGGCGCCGCTAATACAACATAGATGTAGAATAAAGAGTTGCGTCCCGCTAAAGCCGGGTACTCACTAGCGAGCAGTAACTGTAACATGCGTGATACAGTAACGAGGTTCTAGTGTGTACGCTTTTTACAATTACGGCTCACGACGGCGACGTCGCCGGAACGCTTTCACCGAGCCTACTCATTTTGCGAGCTGTAACTGTAACCAAACAGATACAGTAACGAGATTCTAGTGTGTACGGGGAGGCCTGCTCTGCCCTCAGTTTTGGTTTGTAACTCCACGATGTCGGACGAACTACTTACTTATATCTATAAGTAAGTAGTTCGTCCGGCATCTGCCTTACTCGATGATCATAAACGGCCACGAAGATGGTGGATTCATAGAATGTATCGAGAAAGAAGTGATCTTGTAACGTTGTGTGCTCCGACTGGCCTCACCTGAGGACTCCCTCAAGGGAACTAGGGGTTGAGAGTGGTCACATGAACCCAGTCGTTGCACTTAGCGCCCTGGTGGTTCTCAAAGACTTCCATGCGGCGAACCACGAGGACGCTTGCGCCCCACAGGGATCCCAGCCCGGTTGGTTTCTCTGTGGAACGCGTGTTACAAGGTCTATATATATAAAACGTACTTACCATATACAGACTAGAGGAAATAAATAAGTAACACACCTTATCCAGTATACATCATTTATTATCCTAAAAATATAAACTAGGATCGAACACTAGCTAATCGCATGAGACGGGTTCGAAGTTAGATGGTGTGCAATGAGATACTACAAGTATCATATAAACAAAAGGTAAATCTTACATGTAAGAGCTTGTAAAAGCTCGGTTAAGTATGCTTACATTAAATTACTATGTGGAGAACTAACTACAGTAATCGAATTTTAAAAGAATTTTACCCTACCGGTCCGTACCAACACGATATTATAATATTTCTTTAGATTTAAGTATGAAGTAGGCTATCAATATAGCTTGAAATATGTAGTTGGCGAGATACAACCTCTACCTAAATGCTGCACTTATGTCCGCGACCCCTTGGATCGTTGAGTACAAGCAATCTACTAAGACGCCACGTAGGCGATCGGGCAGAGAGGGAGGGCTAGGCCCCTACTGCCCTAGGAACCCCGTTCCTACACACGGACGGCGGCGACAAAGGAGGGAGACTGATTCCTTATTCCTAGGCGTACTTTAACCACTTAACTGCAATCCGGACCGCGCGCCCTGCGTTCTAAAGGATGCGTCGCAGAACCCTGGCGGCGCGGCGATGACCAGCTAGTGCCAAAGGCGCCGGGCACGGAGACTAGGTGTACAGTCGGGTCTCCGGCTCACCCAGCTCCGACCGACGATGCCGCTAGGAGCCTTCGCTCCTGTATAATGTTCAAACTACGACGCTAGTGTGTTGTTGATTTATGACGTTGAAGGTTGTTGTTGCACGACGGTGCAGTTCGTTGCCCTCTGAAACACATGTGGGAAATGAGTACCTAACCTAAAGGTGTCGGCGCTCCAGCGGGCAGGTGTCGAAATACTTACCGCTATCCGGCGATTATTTCGCCTGTGCGTTTTCTCACCTCTCTCCCAACATGCGCCATATGCAAAGCCCCTTTACAAGACAAGGACCTTTCATTTAGCACGTGTCACGAGATGCCAAAACTCACACTAAACAGGGAACCCCAAATACATACCTTACGTAGTACGCCCCAGTAGTCCATAATCCATCTCCGCCGCCACTCAACTCTTCATTACATTTTAAACGAAAAAAAAAAAAATTCGTGTCCGCCGTAGTTAGGCCTAAACACGAATGGCCGCCACTGCGCGTGTCGGCTTGCCAGTATTAAAAAACTGTTTGTTGATTTGACAGACGTCCCTTTTGGCCATCTGTTAAATCCACACCGTTAAAATCTACTGTTCATATTGAAAAATCAAGAAATTAGTGGTCATTACATAAAACTAACCTCACCTTCAATATGCGGAGGCTCTGGTTAACATAAAAGCTATTGGTAAAAAGTGAGCGTATAATAAACCTCTGCCTATACGCATACTCATACGTAAGCGAGCTTATCATTTACATACTTTTGACTTTTGTCAGCCCTCGCTGCCACCGCTGCGTTACCCAGATGGAACACTGGCTCACAAAGCCCAAGAGAAAGCGGATATGCTCGCAGACCTCTTTGCGGCTAATTCCCGGGTCGACGACCGTGGCCTGCAGCCCCCCGCCATCGCCAACTGTGGCCACACAATGCCTGATATTGTTATCAGGCAATGTGATGTACGGGCAGTGCTGCGGTCACTCGACACGCGGAAAGCCAGTGGCCCTGACGGCATTCCGGCGGTGGTGCTACGAAAATGTGCAGCTGAGTTGTCTCCAGTATTAACGCGTCTGTACCGCCTGTCATACTCTTCAGGGCTCGTGCCGGAGGGCTGGAAGGAGGCGAACGTACAACCGATCCCCAAGAAAGGGGATCGGTCCGATCCAGGCAACTATCGACCCATAGCTGTCACCTCAGTCATTTGCAAGGTGCTTGAGCTCCTTATAAATAAGCAGCTCATGCAATTCCTAGAGGATCACTCGCTAATCAATGATCGACAATACGGCTTCAGGCCAAAGCGATCAACGGGTGATCTTCTGGCATTCGTAACGCATGTCTGGGGTGGGGCTATGGAAAGGCACGGCGAGTCCTTGGCTATTAGCCTGGACATCGCCAAAGCCTTCGATAGGGTCTGGCATGCTTCGCTCCTTTCCAAGCTTCCGGCATATGGTCTACCTCCTCAACTGTGCAGCTGGATTGCCAGCTTTTTAAACGAGCGCCGAGTGCGGGTCCTCTGCGATGGCCAGGCTTCTCGCTTCTTGCAAGTGAATGCCGGGGTACCGCAGGGGTCCGTACTATCACCAACTCTCTTTCTTCTGCATATCAATGATATGCTATCCCTCGGGAACATTCATTGCTATGCAGATGACAGCACACTGCACGGGAGTTACTCGGTTCGTACGACGGCGGGGCGATCTGAGATTGAGGAGGAGAGACGACGACTCGTGGCTGATCTCGACCGTAACCTCGACAGTATCTCTCAATGGGGTACCGAGAACCTGGTCGAGTTCAATGCCCGCAAAACACAGGCGTGTGCATTTACTGCGAAGAAATCCCCTTTCCTTCCCCTACCCTCTCTTCAGAATGCATTATTACCAATGAAGGACAACCTTGATATCCTTGGCATAGACGTTCGTCGAGAGCTCAATAATAAAAACTACATCGAAAGATGTATAGGGCTAGCTTCGCGGAAACTAGGAATACTGAATAAGGTAAAGAGATTCTTTACACCGGACCAGAGGTGTCTGCTGTACAAGACGCAGATTAGACCCTGCGTCGAATACTGCTCTCACCTCTGGGACGGCTCCGCGAAGTATCTGCTGGACGCTCTCGACGCTATGCAGCGACGGGCTATCCGTATTATTGGTTGTCCGGAGGTAACGGGAAGCCTTGAGCCGCTAGCTCAGCGCCGAACAATAGCTTCCTTGGCCGCATTCTACCGTATTTACCATGGCGAGTGTTCTGAAGAGCTCTTCAATCTGATCCCACCCTCTTCCTTCCGATCCCGAACGACTCGTGCCGGGCAGAGATGCCACCCCCACACAGTGGATAGCATGTTCGCGAGAACCGAACGTTTTAAACGTTCGTTTCTCTGCCGAACGATAGTGGCCTGGAACGCCCTGCCTGTGCACGTGTTTCCTCCCACATATAATCCTGGGTTCTTTAAGCGGAGCGTGAAGAGGCACATCAGTAGGTCGTCAAGTTGAGGGCCACTCTCAATAGTAATGTGTGCTGTGAGAGTGGCCCACAATCGCTAGACGTCGTCACGACTTACCACCAGGCGGGCGGCGTCAATTTGGCGAACCAAATATAAAAAAAAAAAAAAAAAAAAAAAAAACATAACATCTCGTAATATCGTCTTTGTTACTCATTACATCTGTAATCTAATCAACACTTATTTTATAAACTTAACCAAACATCGTCGTGTAAAGCCATATAGATAATAATACTGTAATTTTATGTTTATTGAATAAAAATGTAATTTTAAATCTTAAAAAAAAAAAAAATAAAAAAAAAAAATAAAAAAAAAAGATAATAATACCGCACTAAAAGTATTTCATGAAATAAGTACCTATCTGACTGTCGTAAGTTACAAATTTTTTTGGTACATTTAATTTAATTTTAAGCACCTACCTACCTTTTAGGGGATTTGTATGCCTTACTATATTTTATTTAGATGGCCTGTTATGTATATATTTATAATTTATTCATAGACGTACCTATGTAGGACCTTTAAAAATTGTTTTCACAGGATGAGTATGTAGGTGCAAAATCTATACCACTATTATTTAGCAGGTATCAATTAGCACATTTTAGGAATCTTAGTCATAAACACTAATCCATTGGTATATAATCAAAGAGCTATAATTAGTTCAATTCTTCGGAACTGTTAATGAAGGGATAATTAATTATTAATACACAAACCACCACAAACAATAAAAGATGTGTAACTGGAAAAACACTATCATGGTTGTTTCACTTCAATATTTAGAAACACAAAAAATCAATCACAAAAAAAGCAAATAGCTTAATCTACCTGATTTGGAAAGCATTTGGAGCATTTGGAGCATTGAAATGATGTTGAAGATTCACAAAACCTTCATCAGACCTATACTGGAATATGCCTTCCAAGTTTGGAATCCCTACTTCATAAAGGATATAGATCTGCTTGAGAGAGTACAACGGAGATTCACTAAGTTACCCAGAACACTAAAACAACATACATATGAGGAACGCCTGGAGCTGACAAACCTCACAACTTTGAAGGCCGCAGAGACCGTGGAGACCTGATTGAAACTTATAAGATCCTCCATCGTCACTACGGTTTTAGGAATTTTGACTCCATATTCACTAGCAATGAAAATGTTCACCTAAGAGGACACAGTCTCAAGCTGTGTTGTACCTTCTCACAAAACAATCCTCACAAGCACTTCATAAGCAACAGAGTGGTCAGAGCGTGCAATATGCTTCCAGAAAGTGTCATATCAGCGGAGAACACAAACCAATTTAAAAACACACTGGATAACTACTACCAAACGCACTGAGAAAACTGATGGAGACCAAACTGGATACAGGCACTATCAGTTGTTTCAACTGCCTGCCTGATAATAAATAATAATAATAAAAAAAAAACAATATGGATTTCATTAAATAACCTTTATTATTTCTAATTCAGTGGAAGCGAGGAGGGCATGGATGCCTTGGTAGCTATCTGTTTTGCATCCATCGTGAGGTCACACCCCGGTGTCAACACTGCGAGGTATCCGACGACGACAGCAGACACACGTTGGTGGAGTGTTCAGCGTGGGCGAGTCAGCGCCGGGACCTCGTCGTAGTGGGTCTGGACGTGGATACCCTCTCGCTGGAGACCATGCTGCAAGCCATGGTCTCCAGCGAGTCGCCGTATCCTGCCACGAGCAGGTCATGCTCGCGAAGGAGGCGGCCGAGAGGAAGAGGGAGCGTACCCTCCCCGCCGAGTTCAGAAGTCAGCGGCGAGGGCTCCGCAGACTCATCTACGCCCAAGATCATCGACCTCCATAAAGGGTGCCTGAGGCCGGCGGGATAGCAACCCGCCGTCCTTACAGAAGCAGGCTAGAAGGGTTGCGTACTGCGGGGCCTTTACCCCACAGCATGCAACCAGAATCACTCACCAACGATCAGCGTAAAAACTAAAATAGGAAAATTAACCTTATCGAAGCTATAGGCCTAAAAACTTTTTAAAATAACAATGTTTGATACTCGCCTTATGTATGGTCTCTTATGTTATAAATACATATCTCTGCCTACACCTTCGGCGAACGGGCGAAATAGGGATGATTCTACGTATGTAAACTAAAAACTCTACATTCCAACACATGATTTTCCATCAATCGATTTGCCAATCGTCAGAGTCAAGGTGTATACAGTTACACTAGAGTTAATCGGGAACACGCCGCCCGCGCCGCCGCGCCCCGGTCACAAATCACAGTATGTATTTCCGATCAAACGTTTAGACATGAACCTTGTCTCGGCGGGAATCTGTTAGTAACATTTTGTTGGTACGAAAAAACTATCTATAATTATTAGTTTGATGTTCACTACAGCTAATTCTTAACGTTTATAATTCAAATGAAAACTATACAAAAAAGAATTGGCGTATCGATACTCCATTGATATCCTACAGAAAAATAAAATTGAAACTTATTGGCAAACCATTTAGCTTCTGTTATAAACCTTAGCAAATAGAATAAAAAACCACATAATATCATATAATAAACAGATACCTACTTCAAGAAAATGAATAAGTAATTGCGGGAAATAAACTAAAATCTTTCTCGTCTCAAATGCTTCATGAATTTAATTTGAATTTAACTACAAATGTAGTGCATCTTGCGAGAGCGTGCAGTGCTGTTGTTATTTTATACAGTCAGATAAATATTGGCCTATATTTACTTCACAGATTTCTATTAATTAGGAATCGTGCTTGCGGTATTTGGCATGTTGCCAGCCTATGGAAAACAATGCACTGTTTGAGTCATGCCCATTAATCGGTTTACTTTTTGGAGGGTAATAAAAATTGGTTCAAATTTGTACAAAAGTGTTTACAAACTATACTGAAATAGTCACTGAGGTAAGTAATGGAGCATGACAAATTTTGCTATTTCTCCTTTAGAATCAGTTTGTTTATTTTAATGCAAAATATTTAGCAAATGGATTGTAACGGACAAGGCTAAGGGTACAAAAATACGACGAAACGCTTCGAGAAAAGGTGGGTAGTGCCTTCTTGCACTTCTCTTTTTGTCTTGGCCGGGGGGGGCACAACCGTGCCGTGCAGATATTACCCTAAATTCTAGGAAACGGTAATAAGCTTGCCTTACGTGAAACCAACAAAGATATCTTATTTTTATTACAAATATTTGGATATTATGTGTCAAATTACTTACTTCCTTTCGGATTATGATGATTACTGAGTGTGTGTATCTGTAGTATTTTATATTCACATTGTGTTTCTTTACTTCATTTGGTAGCCAGATATAATAAAACAAAACATAATAGCAAGAAAGTGGATTACAATGGTGCTGTTTATATTTTAAAGAACTTCCTCCACCAGACTGGCACGAGATTGTGAAGAACTGGGAAAAAGGTAAAAACCTTAGATAAAAAATATTATTAGAGATTTATTACAAATACAACGCGGAATCTTGGCACTCGAATACTATATTGGTAACTAGTGGTCGCCCGTGACTTCGTCCGCGTGGTAATTTAATTTTTTCCCGTTCCCGTAGTATCGCGCACTCGGTTTATCATCGTCGCTTCCTACTTACTTGACACTTATCGTCATGTTTTGAATAATTCACACAATATCTTTATAAATTGTAGCCTATCTGTTATTCTGATGTATAAGCTATATTATTGTAAAGTTTCATTAAAATCCATTCAGTAGTTTTTACGTGAAAGTGTAACAAAATCCATCCATACATGCTCACAAAATTTCGAGTTTATAATATTAGTAGGATTATTACAAATACCATCTATAAAATAAACAAGATTGTACATTGATGGTTGACATAGAAATAATTCGTAATAATTAATACAAAGGCATCAATGTACAGCGCCATTGTCGCATCCCTCGAGAGTCAGCAAGCGGAATAGGATTTTAGTATGGAAGCGGGTGAAGCGCGCAGGTGTGCAATGAGCGGGTGAATCTGTGTTTCTTCTTTTACTGAAAACTGTTGTAGATACATTTTCTAACTTTTCCGCCTCGAAACTAGAATCATACACATAAATTTGAAAGTTGATGTTAGCATCTGCCAAACTTATTTTCATACTGTTTATTTGAAGATCAATTTAACGCAAGTATTTCATGTTCATGGGTTTACATTTTTGCCACGTGATTATGGTAAGATAACATTTAAAAATAATCTGTGTTAAGGTTTCAATTCAAATATACCTTAGCTATATTTAATCTTTCGGTTCTATCCGAACATACCTTACCTCTCTCAGTGTTAGCTCCTGTCTGTTGATACCTACCCCAGAGGATAACCGCACTTAAAAGGAGATAACTTTTGATTGTAATTTATTCGATTGTCGGCACTTGGTCGAACTTATAGTAATCATTCATTCACTGAGCCTGTTCCCAACTGAGTTGGGGTCGGCTTTCCAGTCTAACTGCGATTCGGCTGAACATCGATACTTTTCGTGAAGCGACCACTAGACCACGAGCCCCTCAGGATCTGGAGCCAGGAATATATTGTAAATAGTATTATAGTTTATTCGTTGTTTAGATTTAATGGCTTGGTTTGTTTGAATAAAAAAAACCAAGAACATACTGTCGAATTGAGAACCCCACCCTTTTTTGGATGTCGGTGAAGACACAAACTTAATCTGAGTAATATCCAATTGATAGAAGTCACTTCTTCGAGTTTTGAGATTCTGTTCTCACAGTCTGGCTGATTTTGAGCTTTTTCTTAAATACTTTGACTTTTTTATGTTGGTATTATTTAGAACTTCGAGCTTCGTAATATCAGACCCCTTCTTATTTTTAATTCCATGGCCGAACTCTCCGGGTCCGCCCTAGGAAGGTAACTCCAGGAAAATCAAGTTCGTAGCTAAAATTTTACCTATACTGTAGAATAGAATAAACAGAATCCGTTTGAGCAACTCTGTTTCTATACCACCAACATTCGAAGTGTCTACAAGAACATCCAGTATGGATATAATTCCTACTCTTGGTGAGTGTAGGAAATTCTAATGTATGTAAATCAATTATAATAAAATAATTAAAAAACGTTATCATTGTTCACTCTCTGATGTAGCCAATGGGAATTAAGGACCCGCCGTTTAAAATCTTTCGAAAAATAAGAAGTCAAATCAAAACTAATCCTAACTTATACCCTGTAAAGGTCGTGACGCGGAAAAAATCCTACATGTACTCTATTCTCCCACTATTGACTGCCTCGGTGACGCGGTGGTATGAGTATGCGACTGCCGGCCCTGAGGTCCCAGGTTCGATTCCGGGTCGAATCAAATCATTTGCTTCGGAGTATGGGTGTTTTCTATGTATAATATGTGGTTCACTATCCATTTGCATAAAAAAAATAACCATAAAATATTTTGGCATATAGTAATTTAGACTAATGATATTTAAGCATAATTTTGTTATCCATAACAAATTTAGCATTCATAAATAAAATTAGCATAATCATATTTAAGCATAAAATTTATAAGCATAGCTTTATACGTAGGTCACACTATAAGTTTTGCGTAACTTAAAAAAAACAACATGTTAAAACCAAAATATTATGTTTACAATACAATACAAATACTCTTTATTGTACACATAAAAGAAAACATACAATTAGGAGACTTAACTTAAAGATAGTACAAAAAGCGATCTCTTTCAGACAACCTTTGGATGGATAGCGAGTTAAAGAAATTAAAAGGGTAGTGTACAATACGTGAAAGAGAAAAGAAAAATAAAGCTTAGTAAATAATAAAATAAAGATAAGAAAGAGTAGGATAACAATATAAATGAACTAATAAACTTACCCAGGTAGTAATAATATCATAGGAAAAGAAAGAATACTTACATAAATACTTAAAATACACCAAATACATAAACATTCTAAATATTGGTTAGAGAAAGGTAGTAAACAGTTAACATATTTTTGAAAGAAGTAAGAGACTGCGCACGTCTGATGTGAAGTGGCACTGCATTCCACAAACGAACCGCCCTGACCGTGAAAGATTTGTCTGCGTAAGTAGACGAGTGTGCTGGCATTTCCAGCATCAAATTTGCCGATGACCTCAAAGATCTTGAATGTGTGTCATGAAGGAACCTAAACCGTTCTTTAAGATATTGGGGAGTGCGAGGATTGAAGAGTATACTATATAGCAATGAAAGAATGTGTGTATTTCGGCGAAGGCGAATTGGGAGCCACTTGATTTTCCGAAACTCAGACACATGATCATACTTGCGTAGGCCAAATATAAATCTAATACAGACATTTTGAAGGCGCTCAAGCTTATCAAGGTGCTCCTCCGTGAGGTCAAGATAGCTGACGTCGGCATAATCAAGAAAATTTATTGCTTTTCAAAATACTCTCCTTTACATTTTAAACATTTTTTCATGTGATCGAACCATTTTATAAAACAGGAGGACCACAGATCTGAAGGCATGTTTTCTACGTGCTAATTGAACGCTATCACTGCCTCTTCGGAGTTGGTAAAAGTGAAACCTCTCATCAAATCTATGATTTTGGGGAAAATACAGCATTCACAGGGTGCTAGGTCGGGGCTATGCGCAGGATGGGTGACGAGTTCTACTTTTTCGGAAGCTAAAAATGACTTTGTTTTGTTGGCCGTGTGCGAAGAAGCGTTGTCATGATGTAGGAGAACGCGGCTTTTGGGTCGTCTTTCGCGAACTTTTTCTAACACCCTGGGTAAACAAATGGTAGAATACCACTCGGCATTAACTCTTTTGATCTTCAAGTGCAATTGTACAGATGGGACCCGTAGCTGAGAAAAAAAAACGCGATAATTTTTTTACCAACGTTTCTCGCCTGCCTCACTTTTGTTGGCTTGTTCTCATTTTCAAACACCCATTCACAAGATTGCTGTTTTTTTCGGGTTCAAAACAATAAATCCACGTTTCGTCTCCTGTGACAATGTCATAAACAGCATTAGAATGTCCGTGGTCGTACTTCAGTAGTATCTTTGAGCACCATTCCACGCGAGCCCGCTTCTGCTCCGCTGTCAGTTCATGAGGGATCCAACGACAACAAAGTTTCCGAACTTTCAATTCGCGTGTAAAATTTTCTGGATTTGACTCATACCAATCCCCAATAGTCCTCGAATTGTCTCATAGGTAATCCGCGGGTTTTCTTCAATTAACCGCTTAACAGTAGCCACATTATTTTCGTTGACGGCAGTTGAAGGCCGCCCTTCACGAAATTCGTCATGTAAAGAAACTCGACCTCTCTCAAATTCAGAAAACCATCGCCTCACGGTGCTCATACAAGGTGCTTCTCTCCCAAAAGCATTTTGAAGACGAACGGCACAGCCTTGCGGAGAGAGAGAACTTTTAAAAACATAAAAAATCATCGCTCTAAAATCTGTTCGACTTAATTCCATTTTCGTTGCATACGTAGAACTTTGATGTGTGATAAAAAACAATTGACAAATGATTTCCCGCCAATTGCTTCTTTTTATTACTAAGAAGGTAAGAATCAAGAATCAAGAATCAAGAATCAATTTCATTTATTCAGTTTAGGCACATAAAGAGCACATATGAATGTCAAAATTTTACAATTTAGTCAAGTAATATTATAAAAATACTAAATTAAGTAAGTAGGTACATAAATAACCATTAGAAAATGATTCTTTCGCTGGTTCGGTAATTTGGTTCTCCTGAGAAGAGACCAGCAAGAAAGTCAGGTAGATTATCCATTTTCTTTTTTAATATTGTTTTGTTTACATTGTTACAATTAGTTTCTATTGTATTATACGAGTGGCCAACAACAGAAGATTAGGGTGACCATGCATTTTTATCATTAAGATATTCGTCTACATTGTAGTAGCCTTTCATCATCAAACATTTTTTAACTACTATTTTAAACTTATTAAGAGGCATGTCAACCAAATCCTGAGGAATTTTATTATAATTTTTTATACATTTGCCAACAAACGAATTACCAACTTTATGTAGTCTAATTTTTGTCATTGCTAGTTTATTTTTATTTCTTGTATTAACATTATGGTTATCGGAATTTTTTTTGAAGAGATCTATGTTCTTCCGTACATATAAGATGTTGTCGTAAACATATTGAGAAGCAACTGTTAAAATATTAATTTCTTTAAATAATTCTTTCAGCGAGTCACGGGGTCCGAGTCTATAGATTGCTCGTATAGCTCGTTTCTGTAATATGAATATTGTCTCAATATCGGCAGCTGAGCCCCACAGCAGCAGACCATATGACATAACGCTATGAAAGTAGCTAAAATAAACTAATCGTGCCGTTTTTTCGTCAGTCAGAGACCTTATCTTTCTAACCGCATAGGCAGCTGAGCTAAGTCTTCCTGCCAAGGCTGTGATATGAGGACCCCATTGTAATTTACTATCTAGAGTTATCCCAAGAAAAACTGTGGTATTGACTATTTGAACTAATTCATTATTCATAGTAATATGAGTATCCACCTGTCTAACATTGGGCATAGGCATAGGTAAAAAAATATAACATTCGAAATTCAAATAGTTCCGATTAGCTAGAAGTGCAAAACTTTTAGTGTGCCCCATGTATTAGCAATGTTTGGGAAATCAAACAAAACAATCTCTTTTTTCTATTTATGCAAGTAGTTTCTGGCACTCGCCGGCCGCTGCCGCGGCACCGCTTGCTTCGCTCGCTCGGCTCGTGCGTAGGTGGTCACAGTTTTAACCTAACCGAACCTACCCATATTGTTTAAAAAAAAAATTATGCATACATATATCAGACATAAATATAATTATACCGCAGCATATATGCTGCTAAAAATCAATTATGACCAAGTATAATTATCCCAAAAAAAAGTATGCCAAATTCATTGTGCCAAAACATTTTAGAATTACATATACTCGTATTATGTTAACGAAAGGTATACCATAATAATGTACGTATTTAGAAATATATAAGTATGTTTATCAGTCATTTAGATCTCATAACTCAAGCTTATATTAGCTTAATTTGGGCTAGATGACGTTGTGTGAGAATGTCCAAAAATTTTTATTTATTTATTATTCCACAAATATATAATTATGCCACAGCACATATGCTGCTAAAAATCAATTATGACCAAGTATAATTATGCCAAAAAAAAGTATGCCAAATTCATTGTGCCAAAACATTTTAGAATTACATATACTCGTATTATGTTAACGAAAGGTATACCATAATAATGTACGTATTTAGAAATATATAAGTATGTTTATCAGTCGTTTAGATCTCATAACTCAAGCTTATATTAGCTTAATTTGGGCTAGATGATGTTGTGTGAGAATGTCCAAAAATATTTATTTATTTATTATTCCACAAATATTTTTATTTGACCGATTCGTTGTGTGAATTGTCCTAACATATTTATTATTTATTTATTTCGCCTTATGGCATCATCAGAGGTGTTTACTCATACCCAATCACTCACACAATTCACTTTTGTAACACATTTTACTAAAATCATTTACTATTAGAACACATTTCGCTAATATTATGATATAGAAACTCATATTCACGGATGAATATGAGTTTAAGCCATAAGGCAAAACCGGTCAGCTTTTACCAAAAACTAAAATATCTGTGAAATAGTCTACAAGTGCATGGGTATTTTCAAAAATGATTAACAATTTGATTGTTCGTCCATTCTCAATGATAAATACCTACGAATGAAATTACGGTCTACAATCAGCTTCTCCACTGTAATATAAAATTATCTAGAGTTAGCGGATCTTCCCGGCTACGCACAAGTGGTAATTATTTCTACGAGTAATGAAATGAAATGAAATTGAAATTGAAATGAAATTATTTATTTATTTGTATAGGTCAATAAATGGCTCTTACAAACGTCAGTAAGTACTTAAAATAAAAAATGTCATTGCTTCTATATTTACATGTACTGCCAGATTCGCAAAGCAATAAGTAGAACCGAGAGAAAGAACCTGGCAATAAAACACTCGGTCCCTCTTTTCAAATAATTGACTCATTTACACATTTTCTTAAGACTAAATGTGGACGAATGTACATTGGTCTCGTGTCCAAATCAAAAAGAGTGTATAATACAACAAAAAAATTATTATAGTCGCCTAAGTACAATATGCTACAATTACGGCATTTTAGGAGGCGCCTGCACCATGCTCAAGCCAGACACTTTTATCATTAAGGTAATCAACTGTCTTATAATATGCTTTTTGACATAAAGTGGTAGTTGGACATAAAGTACTTTTACCTACTACCTATTACTAATATTACCTACGTAATAAATGTAAAGTAATAGCCTACCTAGGTACTATTTTTTACCGCATTTACCTAATACTGGTCGTAACCACAAGCTGGCAGTTAACCTGTGACGACAGTCCATGCCACCTCGTCAATACGTCATGCAATTTAAAGGTTGCTATACAGACAATGCTTTACATACTCGTAGTTGTCTAACTGCTCGAGCTCGTCGGGCTAATTGCCGTAAAACATTAAAATATAGAAATTCTCTTGTATAGCAATTCTACCCCAAATAAGATCAACGTTCGTAGTTACGGTAAGTTCGCTGAAAAGATAGGTATAATGTACCTACAATCGTTGCTACAGTCTTTATTTATACTAAGCTTAACATAGGTATAAAGTGTATCAAAGGGTAAGGCTTAAGAGTAATGGCCCGACAGCAAAACACACAAGGGCACTCTTTGTGCCTCTCGCTGTGTAGTTGTATGGCCGTCTGGGAAGTTGTCTCTACTACTTGTGAAAGTTTTGCGTTGATTTAAAGGTAAGTATATATATATAAATACTTAACTAGATGACCCGACAGACACTGCCCAATCTTAACTGTCGTTTAGTCTTCTTAAATTTTCAAATGTAGCGCGCAACTTTTTATATGTTTGCCTACCTACTTAGGAAGTTTCTCCTGACAACAATTTGCTAATTCTATATCTACCGTTCACGCGGTAACCCAGTATACTTATTAACACATTGCAAAGGTTAAGCAACATCTAGCTAGTGTTAGGATGGGTGATTATTTCTTAAGACATTGAGAGACCCGTGCCTCGGTGTCACCGTTTCGGTCCCCGGTTTTCATAAAAACATCTACTGCAGTGGTTACGGGTATTTGGAGCCCTAAAGTAAATTCCGACTGGTCTAACTACAGAACCTAGATATCGCCCATGGGATGTGGAGGTTAGATGGCAGTCGCTCCTCAGAAAATATCAAAGTTCAGCAACATCGCACTTAGACCGAAAACCCCAACTGAGTTGGGAAAAGGTTCGGTGGATGATGAATGATTATTATTGATGACCCAATGATGAGCAAAATGTGGGTGTGTATGTAATGCACTTCTGCTTACCCCCTTGGGGGGACATCATCATTCACCGAGCCTTTTCCCAACGCAGTTGGAGTCGGCTGTTTCAGTCTAACTGCGATTCGGCTGAACTTCGATATTTTTCGTGAAGCGACTGCCATCTGACCTCCACAACCCATGGGCGATATCGAAGTTCTGCAGACCGGTCGGATTTTTGATTTAGGGCTCCAACCACCCCTAACGACTGCCATAGATGTTCGTATGACAACCGGGACCAACGGTTTAACGTGCTCTCCGAGGCACGGAGGGGTCTCAATGTCTTAAGAAATGGTCACCCATCCTAAGGCTGGCCTGACTAGATGTTGCTTAACCTTTGCAATGTGTTAACATTGTCGGTTACCACTATACCACGAGCCCCTCAGCCTTGGGGACGCGTCTATTTATTTATAGATGATTTTTATAATTAGTTCTTGTAACTTTCTATTCGCTATTAAATATTCATCTTCAGTTAGTGATCCAACTTCGTGTATCCGACAAATTCAGATTTATTCTTAATTTTAATAACTGCCTTTGCAGAAGTTTTCAAAGTAGGTAAAAGAAGTTTGCGTTTTAATTTCTTGTTACAACCGATAACTTCGCGTATAATAAGAATCTCCTATAAAACTTTGCTACTGGTACCTACCTACTTAGAAAACTATTCTAAAATAAAACAAAATTAATGAATAAGAACTTATATTAAACTAACGGACGCTTGCGGCTTCGCCTAGCGTGGTTTAGTTTAGTAATTAGAACGTGATAGACATAAGTCAAATCCTGTCGTCATTGGCGTCTTTTACGGGAATAGATGTATCCTCTGATCTGATCCTGAATAGATGTAAAATCCCTAATCCGTTACATCTACTCCTTTTCTTTTTTTTTCTAAAATCTACTCCTGGAGTAGATTCCGCAGGCCGAGATACAGAAACATCCATCCAAGTTTTCTTAATTATGTATTATATTTTTAGAAAATAATCAAAATTTGAGGTTATGTGGATAAAGTTATATTATTTGTCCTGTGCTTTCATAATATTCTCGTATTATCTAATCTCGATCGTCTCTTACGAGACCAAATTATGAGCAGGATGATTTGTGAAAAATGAAATGATTTGTATAAAGGACAGTAGGAATGTGAATCCCGGTTTGGTTATGTGAGCCTGTGAAATAAACGGGTAAATACTGAAATATTTATGTGAAAAGAAAACTTACAAGAAGCCAATGACGTAGATATATAATTACACCTACAGCCAATGATATTACATATTATAGGTATAGGTATACTCTCAGCACATATTTGCATGACACTGATAACGTACCGTTATTGTTGATAAAGTTATATTTTATTAATAAAACTGAGTAAAAATTGTACCAAGGATATAATGCAGGGATTAACTGATAATTTGAGGCTTATTCATAAATCACTTAGTTTCAAGAGATAAACTTCAAATTATTAATGTATTTAATATTCGTATCATTATTATGTAGGTATAGTCCTAACTTTACTACTCCTAACCTTATTACTAAAACATAACTTATTACAGTAATTTCATTCCATAATGACTAGGTAACATACAATAAAAACAATACAGAAAAAAAAAGTTGTAATGGAAAATTCAAAAAAATACTGAATAGCGAGGGATACCATCTAAGCCACTCAAGGGAAACTGTCATCCTAGCCTGGACGACGGTCATGAGAAGTTTGACTTCCAATGTCTATGCCGCCGCTGAGCCCAAATTCAAACCAACAGAGGTTGGGTACATAAATGATTTAAAGAGCTTCCTCTATTATATGCATGGATTCCTCTATGACATAGAGAACTAAATATATACGACATAGAGTCAACATTAGAGTCTATCGACCGAATACTGAAACGTCACTCAAATATTTAGGAGCTGTGTAAATGCTTCTTCTTCTTCTTTCTTTAAAAACGTGGCTCCATCGATATTTATCGATGATTCGCCAATGTCAAGGTAATGCTTGATTAGTCGATAGTCCCGCACAGAAGAACTAGTTATTCCTAACTAGCTCCAGGTGCAGGACAAGAAACGTTGTTCGGTATGAGAGAGTCTGGAAACCCGATTTTTGCGGAGTGCCAGAGGTAACCTAAAAAGCCACCTGCCACGCGCTCAGCAAAAATCGAACTTCGTTTAAAGGCTTGAGAAGCCCTTAAATTTTTAATACCCAAACCCAACTGTCATTTTTGAGTATCTGCTTATTTGAGTGACGTTTCAGTATTCGGCTATAAGTCATATCGTGGGATTTCGATTCGATTCAATTCCGATTGAGACGTCATACTTATGCTATAACTATTGACGTCTTGAGTCTTTTTCGAAGGTTAAAAAATATATTTTTTCATCAAAAATATTTAGGTAAATATAAGTACAAGTATACACAAATAACAATTGGTTCTATAATCATAACTAGTTTGAAAATAAGTATGTACTAAAAGTGTTTAAATAGAACCCCGTTTATTTACATGACAATATCATAAAACAATATTATTTGACTCAAAACGAGGCCAGAATAGTACCAGATTATTACCTCAATAATATTTAATGCAGCAATATTAAGTTAAACAGAAATAGTCCAAATAGCGGCGACATTATTTTATGAAGAGTAAATAGGTTTGTTTTGGCAATTATCAATGTTATCTGACTGTAACCGTACTGTATGAAAAACAAACAAAGCCATAATTTCTATGTTAATATAATTTTGTAAGTCAATACTTTTCATAATATGTTATGACGACTGTTAATGATCATCGATATCATATTAACCGATTAGCAATTACTAACTGTTGAAAAAGTCAAGAGGCACACCTTTATCACTACTTATTATAAAACGAAGTCCTTCCCCGCGTCGACTCTGTTAAGCCCTTCGCTGCGTTAAGCGGGTTCCCGTCGTGGGTGTCCGCTCCGCGTGCTTGATTCATGTAATTTCAAGAGCAGCGCTGCGTGAGGCGGATAGCCGTCGCACGCGTCGTGTGTACGCGCGACGGAGCACGCGAGCGGGTCTGTTTCTACAACAAAATCATTGAGCGCCGCTCCGTTATCCGTGTCGCACACGCCGTGCTGGTACAGTCTTTGAAATAAGTTGGTTACAAATTCTCCACACAACAGTCTAGACGTGACATATGGGCTGATTGGCTGACGCCTTTTTTCACGTCGTCGTATTTTGGTTAAGTAATATATCAATAAATAATCCATTTCGACTGTACGTACACCCTCGCGAACAAAATTATACTAGCGTCGCTGCGATAGACGGGAGCCCGTCGCGTGGACCCGCACCGGGCAGGCGGGCGCACGGCGCGGACATCCGCGTCGGGCACCCGCGACGGGCACCCGCTTACCGCAGCGAAGGGCCTTAAACAAAGGGCGATACCGAGTACGTTACTGTACGTGTCCCGACTTCATCACTCCACAAAGGACATCAAGATCTTGGAGTACATCAGGACGAAGACCAACTGGGCCTTGAGAGTCGAGAGGTTGGAGTCGCGCCACAACACGAACTTTAAGTCGTTCGTGATTAGGGTGCCGACTCATCATCTCGACGTGTTCCTTAAGGAAGAGTTTTGGCCGAAAGGTGTATAGACGGTTTCGCGGCACTACCTTACGCGAAGTGTAACACGACACCCGTGTAAAAAACAGACAGTGTGTTCTATTATAAGATATAATTATATGTAGTTTTAGTTTTAAGGTATGTATCTATGGGCCGTAGAATAAGTTAATATAAGATCTGTAACTTTTCTGTCGTAGCCTGATAATAAATAATTAAATAAAAATAAAATAAAAAATTAAACTCAAAAACGACTGCACCGATTTTCATGCTGTTTACTGTTCACCAATGGAAAAGACCTCGAGTAAGGTTTAGGTATATATCAAGCGGGCCAAGCCGTGGACCTCCGTTAGTTAAACTAATTAGCTAGGTACAATCCGTACAGTAGAACTATTAGACCACTTTTATATCTTAAAATAAAATATTGTTATAATTATAATAATATAATAAATATTTTGGACATCCTCACAAAAGGTCAACTAGCCCAAACTAAGCTATAAGCTTGTGCTATGGGATATAGACAACATATAAACATACTTATATATTTCTAAATACATACATAATCATCATTCACCGAGCCTTTTCCCAACTCAGTTGGGGTCGGCTTTTTCCAGCCTAACTGCGATTCGGCTGAACTTCGATATTTTCCGTGAAGCGACTGCCATCTGACCTCCACAACCCATGGGCGATATCCAAGTTCTGTAGTTAGACCGGTCGGATTTTTGATTTAGGGCTCCAACTACCCCTAACGACTGCCATAGATATTCGTATGACAACCGGGACCGGCGGCTTAACGTGCTCTCCGAGGCACGGAGGGGTCTCAATGTCTTAAGAAATGGTCACCCATCCTAAGACCGGCCTGAGTCGATGTTGCTTAACCTTTGCAATGTGTTAACATTGTCGGTTACCACTAGACCACGAGCCCCGCTAAATCTAAAAACATACACAATATACATAGAAAAACACCCTTACTCCGAAGCAAACATTTGTGGATCGCACAAATAATTTGATTCGACCCGGAATCGAACCTGGGACCTCAGGGACGGCAGTCGCATACTCATACCACTGCACCACCGAAAATTTTACACACATGACATCATAGGTAATACGTGTACAACCTCATCTTCTATCTATATCTATATCTATATATAAAAGAAAGTCGTGTTTGTTACAACACTTATAACTCGAGAACGGCTGGACCGATTGCCATGGTTTTTGATTTGTTGGATTTGTTTCCGTCACGAATAGCAGAATACATCTTAAAAACAATGAAATAGATGCTGATTTGTTTATTACATGTAAAACATTAGTTGTACAATCCTGTCAAATAGTGTAACAACAATTTTTTTTTTTGGAGCTTATGTCCTGGTTGCTGAGCACTTTAAGCAAAAAATTTATTTTTTTCTGAAGACATCATGTGTGCGTTCAGAAATTTATTTTTTGTATAATGTCTACAAAGTTCAGGTAGTGTTATATTTGTTTGTTTTAGCCATTAATTTTCGAAAATTATTTAATTTTTAATTCCAGAAAATAATACCTAAGATTTATTCTACAGTAAAAACATAAAATCATCGGAAAGGAACAAAATAAAAAAGAATAAAAAATCAGTTGGTAAAGGTTATAAGAATAAGGAAAAAAAATCTACAGACTAACAAAAGTGTAAATGTCTTTTTATAGGTTGTATATGATTTTTCTTGATAAGATATTCATACGTAGTGGTTATATACTCTTTGAGCTATTGTCTATGTCTCGAAAGTTGTCACTGTTATAATATTTGGTGGTTTTATGCGAGTGCACATTTTAATAACAATGCCGCGTCCTAGAAGATCTAATCTTTCCCAGCGAAGCCGTAATGAAATTAGGCAACGGAATATCGCGAGTCAATTATCTGATGGAGAACGAGAAATTGCACGAGAACAGCGCTGCGTTAGTATGGAGCAAAGAAGGGCCTTAATTCGTGCTTCTCAAACACAAGAGCAAAGAGAGGCAGCCCGTGAAACGGCTAGGTTAGAAACGAGAAATCGTCGAGCTTATCGTACAGATGAACAGAGGAATAATCTTCGAAGTGCAAGAAGAAATGGTTCAAGTATTGATTTGAATCGAGCAGCGTTTCTGTATGATTGCACCATCGACTACAGCTTGCATCGTTTAGTTTGCATTGGTCCAATGGACGTTGTTTGCCAGCATTGTGGAGCATTGAAGTTTGCTGGTGAAACGCCTGGTTTGTGCTGCCTTAGTGGTAAAGTGAAATTGCCATTATTGGTCCCGCCACCAGAACCATTGTGCTCCCTGCTTTATAGCGAAACACTAGAATCACGACATTTTCTAGCGAACACTCAAAAATACAATGTCTGTTTCCAAATGACTTCATTTGGGGCGGAAATTATCGAAGAACACGGATATAATAAATTAAGGTAATTTACGTTAAAAACTTTATTTTCTATCATTGTAAAAAAAATCTGGAATGTAGTTTGTTAGATTTCTGTATTTGTCTCTGAAAAGTGTTTGTAAAAAAAGTGTTTGTAAATCTAACTATAACTATGGTTTTGACTTTACAGATTCAAGGCCAGATTTGCCATCGCATTGGATCATTGCAACCTATAGAAGATGCACAGCATAAATTCTTGCAAATATACTTCATGGGCAATATGGAAGAACAACTTAACCGGCGTCAAGGGATCAACACAGCTACGAAAAGAGCAATTCTCCAAGATCTGCAGCAAATGCTTCATGAACATCATGCATTGGTCAGGCTGTTCAAGACTGCTTTAGAGCGCATGTCAAGTGATGACTATAAAGTTGTGATCAGAGCAGATAAAAGACCAGCTGGAACACATGAACGCACATTTAATGCTCCAACAATCGATGAAGTGGCAATCCTGATTGTTGGTGAAAACTTGGAAACACGTGATATTGTACTTACACGACGCAATACTGGGCAACTACAAAGAATATATGAAACACACCGTTCATATGACGCGTTACAATACCCGCTGATGTTTTGGCAAGGAGACGATGGATATCACTTTAATATCAAAATGATTAATCCATTGAATGGTAAGATCAATATTGTTGTTTTCATTTTAACTTGATATACATTTTATTCTGTTTGCTTTTAGTACTCAAAAAAAGTTGTAATTTCTAATTTAGTAGAGAGTAGCTGTAAGAGTCGTTAACCTATTACGGGTTCTAAAATACTATTTTTACTGCATTTGTTTCAGGTGAGGAAACTACCAAGAAGGTTAGTTCGATGAATTATTACGCATATCGTTTGATGATTCGTGAAAATTCTGACAATTATTTGTTGCGATTTCGTCGACTGCTTCAACAATATTGCGTTGACATGTACGTTAAAATCTAAACGGAGCGCCTCGCCTGACTTTCATTCGGTTGAATCAAGCTAAATTGCGTTCGGAAGAGTATATCCATTTACGCGATGCAATTAGCACAGAAGGAGATTCAGAAAATGTTGGTCGATTGACTATTTTACCGGCGACATACATAGGTAGCCCGCGTCATTTGCATGAATATGCGCAAGATGCAATGACATATGTTCGTAATTATGGTCGGCCAGATCTATTCATTACATTTACATGTAATCCGAAATGGATAGAAATTATTCAATTGCTGCTTTCCGGACAAACATCAAGTGATCGACACGACATCACCGCATGTGTTTTCAGGCAAAAAATTCGGTCACTAATGAATTACATTGTTAAGCAACACGTCTTGGGGAATACTCGATGCTGGATGTATTCAATCGAATGGCAAAAACGAGGCCTACCGCATGCTCACATTCTGATTTGGTTAGTCTTGCATGTACATAAGGGAAGTTTGTGTATTTGTTAAAGAGCATCCTGAGTACTTTGACCTTCAATCAGAGGTAATAAAACGAAATGTCAGACCGAGAAATATGCATAAGATATATCAACCTCCATGTAAATTAGAACTATTTAAGAAAAATTCATTTATTAACTCAATTAAAGTTTACAATAAATTGCCAAATAGATTTAAAGATTTACCAAACCGATTGTTTAAGACCAATTTATCAAAATGGCTTTTAGAACACTGTTTCTATAATTTGAATGAGGATATGACTTATAATGAGCAATTATTGCGAGTATGATGTTTCAAGTTAATAAAATGACGCATGAAATGTCAATACAAATGTAATGTTCACTAATTTATCTGTAATTAAAATTGACATTGTATTTATTGATTATTTACCGACATTCAGCTATTGTGACATTCATATTTATACTTAAATTGACATTATTACATAATTGTTTATACCTAAATTTACATTACATTGCTATGATTGTATTATTTTGATTGATTGACATTTTTAACTATTATTATTATTTATCTGTTACATAAATTGCACTTGACTCAATTTTGCACACCATAGTTATGGTAGAATGTATTGAACTAACTACAACCTATATTACCATCTACGCTGTATTATTACCATCTACGCTGTACTACTACATTCTGGCAATAAAGATATTATTATTATTATTCTCTTTATTAACACTTAACACATATTTATTACATTTTTAAATAGATTTATAAAAAATACATTTAAAAATATAAAAAACAGTAACCCACCGGCATCGGGTACAGGGACCATGCTACCGGTGGTTAGGGCTCCAGAGACAGGAACTTCCGCACAATACGAGCCGTATTCAACAGAACCGCCTTCTGCATCAAGCCCTTGACCCAGCTGCCTAACGCGAGCCTCTGTAGGTGGAGGTCGAGGCTCTTGGCTATTAGACCATGCGCAGATACGACTATCGGAACAATAATCGCCGAATCAACATCCCACATGTCAACAATCTCGTGAGCTAGGTCTAAATATTTCATTTGCTTATCTTTTTCTGCTTTCACGAGATTCTCGTCATGTGGCACAGTGATATCGACAATTACTGCAAGGCGCTTTAATCGATCCATTATCACTATATCAGGTCTGTTAGCTATAACAGTCCTATCAGTGATAATAGATCGATCCCAATACAATGTGACATGACCGTTCTCAAGAACTGGGTCGGGCACATACTTGTAATAAGGTACCTCCACGTCGACAAGGATAATATATAATAATAATATCTACCAACTTGATAGCGCGTGATTTCATCTTTGTTATTGGATGTTTGGATACCAAAAATTATATATATTATTATTATATCGTTTATTCATTTCTATTCTTATTTTATACATTTTCTAATACATTTATAAAAAACACAAATACATTTAAAAATATAAAAAATAGTGACCCACCAGTAGCGGAGTAGGACCCAAACTACCGGCGGTGGAGGCTACAGACTAAGAAACCTCCTAACAATACGGCACGTGTCGAGGATAACAACCTTCTGAATCTGACTCTTGATCCAACAATCTAACGAGAGTCTCTTGAGATGTTGATCGAGACTCTTCGCTATTAATCCGTTTGCCGAAACGACCACCGGGACAATGATCGTCGAGTCTACGTCCCACATGGCGGTTATCTCGAAGGACAGATCGAGGTACTTACTAAGTTTGTCCTTCTCTGCCTTCACGAGATTCTCGTCATGCGGGACGGCGATATCGACGAGCACTGCCCGACGCTGGGTCCGATCAACCAACACGATCGGGCCTATTGGCAACAATAGTCCTGTCCGTGATGATTGATCGGTCCCAGTAGAGCAATGCACGACCATTCTCAAGAACTGGCACTGGTGTGTACTTATAGTATGGTACTTCAAACTCAATAAGGCCATATTGAAGAGCAAGTTGCTGGTGGATGATCCTGGCTACTTGATTGTGCCTATGCAAGTACTCGGTGTTAGCAAGATACGAACAACCGGAAATAATATGGCGAAGTGATTCACCAGGACGGTGGCATGCTCGACAAATGTCGACCGTACCGTCCTTCATGATGTATTTCCGATAGTTGTTCGTCTTGATAACCTCATCTGCAATTGCACAGGCAAAACCTTCAGTTTCCCCAAAGAGGTCCCCAAAACGTAGCCAGTTCACCGAAGCGAGCAGGTCTACGTCGGGTCCTGTTAAGACCCGGTAGAACCGCCCGTGTAGCTCCTTACTCTTCCATACGTCCTTACGGTCTTCAGTACCTAGCACCTTTGGTTTACGCCAGTTCTCGTTAGCCAAGGAAAGAGGTGTTAGGCCCTTGTCAACCATCACAACATCGCAATGAATATCACACCCGTTCTGTAGAAAGTAATCTCTCAGACTGCACACTTCACGGTTGTGGAGGTTCTTGGCATTCAAAAAGCCTCGACCACTCGAGCCACTTCCGCAGAATGTACAGTCTCATGACAGAAGATCGTGGGTGTAACATTCGATGCAATGTCAGTTGTTGACGGACTTGCCTATCCAGGGCGTCTAGTTCCGTTTGAGTCCACCTAAGTATGCCAAAGGAGTATAACAATAAAGGTATCACCCAACCGTTGAAAGCCCGCATTTTGTTACCACCGGACAAAGAACTGTTAAGAACTTTTGTCAGGCGACCAAAAAAACGTTCTTTCACCGATTTCTTAATATCCTCTACCGCTATACCCAATGACTCTGACATACCTAGGTATTTGTATGTTTCGGTCTCGGAGAGAGATCTGAGAGTTATTATCTCAGAAAGTTGTATATTCGGTGAATTTACAACCTTCCCCCGTTGTACATGCATAACCGCACACTTATCAACACCGAACTCCATCTTAATGGCATTACTAAAAACTTCCGTAGTTTTTAATAATGTCACTAAATCTTGGTGCTTCAATGTGAATAGTTTGAGGTCATCCATGTACATCAGGTGAGATATAACCTCACCCCCTCTACGAAACCGATAGCCTAACCCTGAATCCTTCAGCAATGTGCTAAGTGGATTCAGTGCTAAACAAAACCACAATGGACTCAAACTGTCGCCCTGGAATATACCACGCTCGATCCTTATCAAGCCTTGCGGGTCAGAGGCGTGCCCACCACTACCTGGTTGACGAAGGACTGTGGTCCACTGCCCCATACACGAGACTAAGAAGGATTTAAGAGTCGGATTAATTTTATACAACTCTAAAATCCTCCTCAGCCATGAATGAGGCACCGAATCATAGGCCTTCTTGTAGTCAATCCAGGCAGTAGAGAGGGCGCCCCTACTCCGCTTGACTTGTTGGCTAATGGCCATATCAATGAGGAGTAGCTCCTTAGTACCACGAGACCCAGCCCTACATCCATTCTGAGCGTTATCTAAGATATTATTAGATACTATGTGCGAGTTTATTTTACTTCTCAGAATAGATGTAAGGAGCTTGTAGATGGTAGGTAAGCAAGTGATGGGTCTATAGTTTTTAGGTTCCGTGGTACTACCTGATTTGTGGAGCAGGAAGGTGATGCCAGTGGTCATGAAAGCGGGTAAGGAACCAGACTCAAGGGCTTCTTGATACTGTGTTGCCAAGCGTTCATGCGAGCTCTGAACCCACTTTATCCAAAAGTTGTGCAATCCATCCGGCCCAGGACTTTTCCAGTTCGGGGCCGTACGCATTGCACAACTAACGTCTTCGGAGTCTATGGTAATAGATTCCATGGGTTCGATGATACTGCATTCACGCTCGACGACACGGATCCAGTCGCCCTCCGAATGTTCGACGGGCACCGACCATAAGTCACGCCAAAATTGATTCATGGCATGAGCATCTGGCAGTTGTCCGTCGTTCAAACGTTGTCCAGTTCCCTCCCACTCTCGGTACACCTTCCTTTGGTCACTTTGGAAGATGCGATTCTGCCAGTATCTATTTACACGCTCTCTATAACGACGGATACGGCTTGCCCATGCATACACTTTCTGTTTCAGAAAGTCAATACGTTCCGTGACATTGGCTAAGTATTGCTGGGGACGAATACCGGTCTCAGCAAATGCCTGAGTCACGAAACGCATGACCCGGGGACGACTATTTCCCCGGCTGAAAGAGATAAGCTTTGCAATGAGAGTCCTAAATGTGCCGATACGTCGCTCGATTCTTGCCTGCCATACGGGAACACCATCCGGTCGTGGTGCACGGTTAGCTTCGGGGAATTTAACGCGTGCAACACGACAAGCGGCAATGGCTCCACAGTAAAGAATCGAGTGAGTATCAAGCAAATCACTGCTAGTCCGTAAGTACGGCTCTAGCAATGCATTCAGGGCTCCCATCAACGCCAGATTTCGTTTATGCATTGGCAAGCGTGGTAGCCGCGGTCTAGAATTAGGTATAAACCTATACTGCGAGATCACATCTTCCAAAGTACTCCTCAATTGCTCGCTTACCTGGATAGATGTATCACTCGTATCATTTCCCTCGTCGGGTGTGGGCGTCGCTAACGTCACACTTGTAGCAACCGTCTGTGTCACAGGTGACGGTGCTCTCGTTGACACTGGAGCTGTACGAGTAGATAATACTTCCAGGCGTAGTCGATCAAGCACAGATTGATCCAACAACTTACATCGTTGGATAGCCCGCACTTGATCCGATAGCCGTTGGACGGCAACGGTCATTGTTGGTTCAAGAGCCTGAAACAAAGGAAGCATCCTTGAACGGTACGCAGTCAGGTTGGTTTCCCCATCTGTGGCCTCATAATATGCCCGCATGACGTTTTCATTGATGGATGAAGTCCATCGCATGCGGTGCACAATACCACCGGTAGTGGGGACCCTACTCGAAGCTGGTAGGCTTCGGGGCCCCAAACTGCTCGGCGGCCGGCCTCTCCCTCGCCGGCGTACAGGTGTTGGCGACGTCGGCGGAGAGAAATACTCGTCACTTGAAGAGCTCGACGCCTCAGCGAGCACCTGTGTCGGCGATGTGCGGTCCGGTGCCTGCGAGGCGGAGTTTAGTGACGAGTCCGGGGGTGTTAGTTGCGCATTTCTGCTTCTGGCTCTTGTTTGCATCTCAATCAGTTCATTTTGAATTTAGCCATAATATTGTTGATATTTTCGTAGGTATTCATATGACATGTGTCAAATCTTCTATGTTAATTTTGTAGACTTTGTTTATTGTTATAAAATAGTATAAAATCCTTTATTTATTGACTTTTTGCTTTTAATTAATTTGGTATCTGAAGTAATTGTATAAATTTAGGCAATAATATGTAAATAAAAATATTAAAATATTTTAAGAATGAAAATGATGTATGAGATGTTCAGAGTTGCCAGGTTATTATTATTATTCCCTTTATTACATTTTATTACATATTTACTATATTTTTAAATAAACTTATAAAAAACACAAATATATTTAAAAATATAAAAATAGTGACCCACCGGTATCGAGTACAGTGACCAAGCTACCGGTGGTTAGGGCTCCAGAGATAGGAACTTCCGCACAATACGGGCCGTATCCAACAGAACCGCCTTCTGCATCAAGCCCTTGACCCAGCTGCCTAACGCGAGCCTCTGTAGGTGGTGGTCGAGGCTCTTGGCTATTAAACCATGAGCAGATACGACTATCGGAACAATAATCGCCGAATCCACATCCCACATGTCGACAATCTCGTGAGCTAAGTCCAAATATTTAATTTGTTTATCTTTTTCTGCTTTCACGAGATTCTCGTCATGCGGCACAGTGATATCGACAATTATTGCAAGGCGTTTTAATCGATCTATTATCACTATATCTGGTTTGTTGGCTATAATAGTCCTATCAGTGATAATAGACCGATCCCAATACAATGTAGCATGGCCATTTTCAAGAACTGGGTCGGGCACATACCTGTAATAAGGTATCTCTAAGTCAACAAGGTTATATTTTAGAGCAAGTTGTTGGTGGATAATCCTGGCTACTTGGTTGTGTCTGTGCAAATACTCACCGTTCGCAAGACGGGAACAACCAGAGATAATATGTCTTAAAGATTCTCCGGGACGATGACATGCCCGACAGATGTCTAGCGTCCCATCTTTGACAATAAATCTCCGATAGTTATTCGTCATCATAACTTCGTCAGTGATTGCACAGATGAAACCTTCAGTTTCTCCAAAGAGATCACCGAAACGTAACCAGGATACGGAAGCTGTAAAATCAACATCGGGCCCGTGTAGAGCCCGATAAAAACGACCGTGAAGCTCTTTGCTCTTCCATATTTCCTTGCGATCAGATACACCTAGTATTACCGGTTTGCGCCAGTTCTAGCTAAAGGCTAGGGAGAGTGGGGTCAGTCCGTTATCAATTGCCACGACATCTCGATGCAGACCCACATCCACCTGCAAGAAGTACTCTCTAAGGTTGCATATCTCACGGTTATGGAGACTCTTAGCGTTTAAAAATCCTCGACCTCCACATTTCCGTGGGATATACAACCTCATTACTGACGAACGTGGGTGGTGCATTCGGTATGAAGTCAATAGACAACGTACCTTTCTATCCAGAGCTTCTAATTCGGTCTGAGTCCATCTAAGTATGCCAAAAGAGTATACTAAGACTGGCATGGCCCAGCCGTTAACAGCCCGTACCTTGTTACCGCCTGACAAGAGACTTTTCAATACTTTTTTCAGGCGGCCCAAGAAACGGTCTTGCAACGTCTGTTTCATGTCAGTCTCAGCAATACACAGAGTTTGGGGCATACCTAGATATTTGTAGGTTTCGGTTGCGGAGAGCGACTCAAATTGTGTGAAATCCGAAAGACTGACTCCTTCAGATTCCACAATCCCGCCCTTTTTCGCATGCATGACCGCACACTTATCTACCCCGAACTCCATACTGATAGCCTTACTAAAAGTTTCAGTAACTTTTAGTAAAGCCATCAATTCGGGGTCATTAGGGGCAAATAACTTTAGGTCATCCATGTAAAAAAGGTGGGATAAAATTTGACCCCCTCTCCGCATCCGATAGCCTAACCCTGAACCCTCTAGTAGCGTACTGAGAGGATTCAGTGCTAGACAAAACCATAACGGACTCAGACTATCGCCCTGGAATATTCCTCTCTCGATCCCTATTGGTACACCACCTCCTAGAATCTGACGACATCCTGGATAAACCAAAACCGTATTCCATTGTCTCATACATGACCTCAAAAAGGTGCACAGAGTTGCATCAATTTTATACAACTCCAGCACCTTTAGAAGCCATGTATGAGGTACAGAATCATACGCTTTTTTGTAGTCAATCCAGCATGTTGCAAGGTTCTTTCGGTTGCGGCGTACCTGCTGACAAACAGCCATGTCAAGAATAAGGAGCTCTTTAGTACCACGTGCCCCACTTTTACATCCATTCTGAGAGATGGACAATATATTGTTGTTTTCTATATGTGAATACATTTTGACTCTCAGAATAGATGTAAAAAGTTTGTATATAGTTGGTAAACAAGTAATGGGTCTGTAATTTTTGGGGTCTGTGGTACCACCAGATTTATAAAGAAGGTGAGTAACTCCGGTAGTCATAAAAGATGGAAGCGACGCTAACTCAAGGGATGACTGGAAGCAAGATGCCAAGCAGGCGTGTGAGCTACGGAACCATTTTAGCCAAAAGTTGTGCAGTCCGTCCGGTCCAGCTGATTTCCAATTTGGTAGCGAACGAACTGCACAACCAATATCATCTTCAGATATGGTTATAGGTTCCATAGCTTGTATTGGTTCACACGCCCGCTCTACATCCCCAATCCACCCACCCTGCGTATGACTGACGGGTGTCGACCAAATGCTTTTCCAAAAGGCAACTGTAGCATCAGCATCAGGTAGACTCCCATCAGTCACATCTGAATCAGGTCGCTCCCACCTTCTGTATACCCACCTCTCGTCTTTTTGGAACAAGCGATTTTGTGTATATCTGTCTACTCTCTTTTTATATCGCCTTATACGGTTTGCCCACGCATAGATTTTCTGCTTCAGGAAATCAATGCGCTCCGTGACCCGTACAGAGTATTCACGGGGACTCACGTTAGTTCCCGCGAATGCCCGGGTCACGAAGCGCATGACTCTCGGGCGTGTATTGCCCGTCCTGAAGCAGTGTAGCTTGCCTATGAGCACCCTAGCCTCGGTAATGCGACGTTCAATCCTGCATTGCCAAGCTGGTACTGTAGGTCTTGGTTGAGCAGCTGATTCTTGCTTATTAAATTTAACACCAGCTACTCGACATACTGTAACAGCCGCACAATACAGGATTGAATGCGCATCAGTGAGATCATCACAATTGAGAAAATAAGATGTTAAAATCGAGTCTAGGGCACACACTAGCGCTATATTTTTTCTATGCGTAGGCAAACGTGGAAGCCGCGGTCTACACTGAATAGGGACAGATCTAAACTCACCAATCGCTTGTTCCAAAACGCTCCTTAATTCATCATTGCATTGGATACTTACAGATGTAGCAGCATCATTTACTTCTTCATTAACTGTTAAGACGGGAGGTATTTCATTTTCTACTGTAGTGGTGTTACGGTTGCTATGTAATGAAGAAGGAATGATACTGCTACATGCTTCTAAGCGTAGCCTCTCAAGTGCGGCGTCATCCAACAGATGACAGCGTTGTATGGCGCGCACCTGATCCGATAGGCGTTGTGCTTTTACGTTGACATCTGGTTCAAGTACCTGAAACAGGGGCAGCATGCGGACACGGTACGCAGTGAGGTTAATTCCTCCCTCTGTAGCCACAAAATATGCCCGCATCACGTTTTCGTTCATAGAGAGACTCCATCGAATGCGGTGCACATTACCACCGGTAGCGGGGTCCCTAATCGAAGCCGGAGGGCCTCGGGGTCCTAAGTCAGTCGGTGGCCGGCCTCTCCCCTGCCGACGTACAGGTGGAGGCGACGTCGGTGGAGAGAAAAACTCGTCGCTACTTGAGCTCGACGCCTCACCATCAGCCACGGTTTCCGGCGAATGTCAGGCGGAGTTTTGCGACGAGTCCGGGGTTGGTAACTGTGCAGCTTGTGCCCTGGTACGAGCTCTAGTCAACATGTTTCAAGCTTATTGTTTGTTATTATATTAGGCTTTTCAGTATGACAGACGTCATTTTCAGCAAAAAAATTTTGTATATTTGGTAAAGATCTTCCTGTAGGTTTTTCATGTTTTTTCAAATTATTTGGAAACTTTTTAGCTATTCTTCTTGTTTATTGTGATGTAAAACTGTAAATACTTTAGCAAATTATTTATACAATAGGATGAAAAAAAATTGACGGCTCTTGATAGTGGTGTTGCCAGGTATTATTGTATTATTATTATATCGTCTATTCATTTATATTCTTATTTTATACATTTTTAAATACATTTATAAAAAACACAAATACATTTAAAAATATAAAAAATAGTGACCCACCAGTAGCGGAGTAGGACCCAAACTACCGGTGGTGGAGGCTACAGACTAAGAAACCTCCTAACAATACGGCACGTGTCGAGGATAACAACCTTCTGAATCTGACTCTTGATCCAACAATCTAACGAGAGTCTCTTCAGATGTTGATCGAGACTCTTCGCTATTAATCCGTTTGCCGAAACGACCACCGGGACAATGATCGTCGAGTCTACGTCCCACATGGCGGTTATCTCGTAGGACAAATCGAGGTACTTGCTAAGTTTGTCCTTCTCTGCCTTCACGAGATTCTCGTCATGCGGGACGGCGATATCGACGAGCACTGCCCGACGCTGGGTCCGATCAACCAACACGATATCGGGCCTATTGGCAACAATAGTCCTGTCCGTGATGATTGATCGGTCCCAGTAGAGCAATGCACGACCATTCTCAAGAACTGGCACTGGTGTGTACTTATAGTACGGTACTTCAAACTCAATAAGGCCATATTGAAGAGCAAGTTGCTGGTGGATGATCCTGGCTACTTGATTGTGCCTATGCAAGTACTCGGTGTTAGCAAGATACGAACAACCGGAAATAATATGGCGAAGTGATTCACCAGGACGGTGGCATGCTCGACAAATGTCGACCGTACCGTCCTTCATGATGTATTTCCGATAGTTGTTCGTCTTGATAACCTCATCTGCAATTGCACAGGCAAAACCTTCAGTTTCCCCAAAGAGGTCCCCAAAACGTAGCCAGTTCACCGAAGCGAGCAGGTCTACGTCGGGTCCTGTTAAGACCCGGTAGAACCGCCCGTGTAGCTCCTTACTCTTCCATACGTCCCTACGGTCTTCAGTACCTAGCACCTTTGGTTTACGCCAGTTCTGGTTAGCCAAGGAAAGAGGTGTTAGGCCCTTATCAACCATCACGACATCGCAATGAATGTCACACCCGTTCTGTAGAAAGTAATCTCTCAGACTGCACACTTCACGGTTGTGGAGGTTCTTGGCATTCAAAAAGCCTCGACCCCCCCACTTCCGCGGAATGTACAGTCTCATGACAGAAGATCGTGGGTGTAACATTCGATGCAATGTCAGTTGTTGACGGACTCGCCTATCCAGGGCGTCTAGTTCCGTTTGAGTCCACCTAAGTATGCCAAAGGAGTATAACAATAAAGGTATCACCCAACCGTTGAAAGCCCGCATTTTGTTACCACCGGACAAAGAACTGTTAAGAACTTTTGTCAGGCGGCCAAAAAAACGTTCTTTCACCGATTTCTTAATATCCTCTACCGCTATACCCAATGACTCTGACATACCTAGGTATTTGTATGTTTCGGTCTCGGAGAGAGATCTGAGAGTTATTATCTCAGAAAGTTGTAAATTCGGTGAATTTACAACCTTCCCCCGTTGTACATGCATAACCGCACACTTATCAACACCGAACTCCATCTTAATGGCATTACTAAAAACTTCCGTAGTTTTTAATAATGTCACTAAATCTTGGTGCTTCAATGTGAACAGTTTGAGGTCATCCATGTACATCAGGTGAGATATAACCTCACCCCCTCTACGAAACCGATAGCCTAGCCCTGAATCCTTCAGCAATGTGCTAAGTGGATTCAGTGCTAAACAAAACCACAATGGACTCAAACTGTCGCCCTGAAATATACCACGCTCGATCCTTATCAAGCCTTGCGGGTCAGAGGCGTGCCCACCACTACCTGGTTGACGAAGGACTGTGGTCCACTGCCCCATACACGAGACTAAGAAGGATTTAAGAGTCGGATTAATTTTATACAACTCTAAAATCCTCCTCAGCCATGAATGAGGCACCGAATCATAGGCCTTCTTGTAGTCAATCCAGGCAGTAGAGAGGGCGCCCCTACTCCGCTTGACTTGTTGGCTAATGGCCATATCAATGAGGAGTAGCTCCTTAGTGCCACGAGACCCAGCCCTACATCCATTCTGAGCGTTATCTAAGATATTATTAGATACTATGTGCGAGTTTATTTTACTTCTCAGAATAGATGTAAGGAGCTTGTAGATGGTAGGTAAGCAAGTGATGGGTCTATAGTTTTTAGGTTCCGTGGTACTACCTGATTTATGGAGCAGGAAGGTGATGCCAGTGGTCATGAAAGCGGGTAAGGAACCAGACTCGAGGGCTTCTTGATACTGTGTTGCCAAGCGTTCATGCGAGCTCTGAACCCACTTTATCCAAAAGTTGTGCAATCCATCCGGCCCAGGACTCTTCCAGTTCGGGGCCGTACGAATTATTATTATTATTATTATTGTCGAAAGAATTCGGCCAGATCAAATAGATGACATCATATGTGCGGAGATTCCTGCTCCTGAAACCGATCCAGACCTACATGATGTTGTAGTCACGAATATGATTCATGGACCGTGTGACACTATCAACCGACAATCACCGTGCATGGTCGACGGCAAGTGTTCCAAACGGTATCCACGAAAATTGACGGCAGAGACCATTACAGGCAACGATGGTTATCCATTGTATCGGCGTCGATCGCCCGATGATAATGGTAGAACTATCACAACTAATGTGAAAGGAAACGATTTCGTAGTTGACAACAGTTGGATTGTTCCATATTCGCCACTTCTTTCCAAAACATTCAAAGCACATTGTAATGTTGAGTATTGCAATTCGGTCAAGTCAATTAAATACATTTGCAAATATGTCACGAAAGGGAGCGACATGGCGGTTTTTGGTATCCAAACATCCAATAACAAAGATGAAATCACGCGCTATCAAGTTGGTAGATATGTGAACTGCAATGAAGCAGTTTGGCGTATATTTTCATTCCCTATTCACGAACGTCATCCCACTGTTTAACATTTGGGGGTGCATCTAGAGAACGGTCAGATAGTATATTTCACAGCGTCGAATGCTGCTCAACGTGCCGAAACACCTCCAGCGACAACACTGACCAGTTTCTTTGCGATTTGTCAAAGCGATCCGTTCGCACGAACTTTGCTTTACTCAGAAATGCCACGTTATTACACTTGGAACGCTACATCGAATAAATTTCAACGTCGGAAGCAAGGCGATGCAGTTCCTGGTCATCCAGATATGTGTTCTACTGATGCTCTTGGTCGTATTTACACAGTTCATCCGAAGAATGATGAATGTTTCTATTTGCGGTTGTTGCTGGTACATGTTCGAGGGCCAACATCATTTGAATCACTACGAACTGTTAAAGGTATCGTGTGCCCCACATTGCGTGCAGCATGTCAAGAGCTAAATTTGCTTGAAAACGATACTCATTGGGACACGACAATCGCTGAAGCAATTATTTCTGCATCTCCAAGTCAGATACGCACATTATTTGCTATCATCATTTCAACATGCTTCCCATCGAACCCACGTGACCTGTGGAACAAATACAAAGATAACATGTCAGAAGATATTTTACATCGAATTCGCGTCAGCTCAAGAAATTCCGATCTTGAGGTGAACGAGGAGATCCATAACCAGACTTTGCTCTTGATCGAAGATATGTGTTACCTCATGTGCGGCAGTTTGTTAGTTAGGTTAGGAATGCCAGCGCCAGATCGCGGAATGAATGACGCATTTAATAGAGAATTGGAACGTGAACGTGAATATGATCCACATGAACTAATCCAATCAGTTCAAACGAATGTACCTCTGTTGAATCCTAAGCAGAGGGAAGTCTATGATACACTGATTAATGCAATTGATGATGGAAATGGCGGCTTATTTTTTTTGGATGCCCCCGGTGGAACTGGGAAGACATTCCTTATGTCATTGATTTTGGCCACTGTACGTGCGAGATCCGAAATTGCGGTAGCAATTGCTTCTTCTGGAATAGCGGCCACATTGTTAGAGGGATGCCGTACGGCTCACTCAGCGTTAAAATTGCCATTAAACCTTTAAACTACTGAACAACCGACATGTAACATTTCGAAACACTCCGCAATGGCCAAAGTTTTAGTAGCATCAAAAATCATCATATGGGACGAATGCACAATGGCGCACAAACGCGCATTGGAAGCACTAGACCGAACAAAGATCTGCGCAATGACTCGAGATGTTTTGGTGGTGCAATGATTTTATTATCTGGCGATTTCCGACAAACACTACCGGTCATTCCAAGATCTACTGCTGCCGACGAAATAAACGCTTGCCTCAAAGCATCAAATCTGTGGCGATATGTAAAGAAACTTCAACTGTCTGTAAATATGAGAGTTGCATTGTTGAACGATCTATCTGCTGATGATTTCTCAAAGCAATTGCTGACTATCGGTAATGGCCGTGTTCCTGTTGACAAATCGAGCGGTTTGATTCCATTTCCTCCAAATTTTTGCAATTTCGTATCATCAAAAGACGAGCTTATTTATCAACAAAGTATCCCGGATATCATTGCTAACCACAAAAATACTAAATGGTTAAGTGAGCGAGCAATTTTGGCCGCTAAAAATAAAGATGTAGATGACCTCAATTTTATAATTCAAAATCAAATCGTAGGTACTCTGTATTCATTCAAATCTATCGACTGTGTAACAAACGAAGAAGAAGCCACTAATTATCCAAATGAATTTTTAAACTCCTTGGATGTGCCTGGTTTACCACCGCACAATTTAAAACTTAAAGTTGGCTCGGTAGTCATCATGCTTAGAAATTTAAACCAACCAAAACTGTGTAATGGAACGCGTCTGGTGATAAGAAAACTGATGAGCAATGTGATTCACGCGTCGATACTTAAAGGAAAATTTAAAGATGAGGAAGTTCTTATTCCAAGGATTCCGATGATCCCAACGGATATGCCCTTTGAGTTTAAACGAATTCAATTCCCGATTCGTCTTGCCTTCGCCATGACGATCAACAAATCACAGGGCCAATCCTTGACTATTTGTGGCGTCAATCTAGAAAATGCATGTTTTTCTCATGGTCAATTGTACGTGGCATGCTCACGTGTCGGGAAACCATCCGCTTTATTTGTTCTTGCGCCTGACCAAAAAACAAAGAATGTCGTTTACCACAAAGTGCTTGAATGAAAATCCTATTAATGAATTAATCCGAGTTTTATTTTTTTTTTTCCAATCTGCACAACATAGTTTTCAATCATTTTTTTCTGACATGAGTTTGAAGTACTTAATTATTATTATTTTTTATTTTTATTCTCAATCTGTATGTATGTTTTCACCATCATTCATCATAATAAAATACTTTTTTGTTTCTATCTATATAAATATATTATTGTGTATCATTGTTTTACGTTCATCAAAGCCTAAATTAGTTCAGCTAAAAAGTAACACGACATTCATTGACTGTTAGGCGGTACGAAGTTCTCGGGGTCAGCTAGTTCATTATACAAAAGGCTGAAAGTGAACGTTGGATTGCGCATCCATAAAAATACCACACAATAACAACCGGAACTCTGACAAATCTTTGAAATCCAAGACGAAAATTTACCTTCTACAAGGTAAAATAAAATTAATGTAGATATTTCTCGAGCTATTGAATCCTCGAATTTGATATTTTCAACCCTTCCTAAATTGTTTCACCCTATTAAATGAACATTGCGTCAATGTGATAAGCCTGTCTTCAAATCTCACAAGGTCGAGTGAACTTCAATAGTAGTTATCTCTTTTATCAAATACTAAGGAACACTGTATTTTATATTGTTGCGAAATTTTTCATTATTTTTTTATTTTTCGAGCACCTTCTTGCTAATTAGACCAAGATTAGATCCAAGATTGTTTTGATCTCTTAACGCTTTGGAAGGCCCCTTGTATTATTCAAAAAATATGAACCTTTTATCTTGAATTTGGCTTTTTAGTTAATGTTTAGAATTATCAAGAATCTTGAGAGCTTTTCGTCATTTTCGGTGTTTTATATCCTTAGGTACTTAATCCAGAGGTAGGTACTAGATTAACTTACCTACTTCTTGCTTTCCTCAATCTCGTATCTACGATGTTTTTTCGTCAATGGACAAAAGTCTGGTAAACAAAAATATTCCCTACTAGCGATAATAGGTCCTACTTTTACCGTGAAACCGATTTTTTTAATCCGCAGCCCTAGACTGCGTCCGCGCCTACGTCCATTGCCGAGCGCCTCCGGTAAGCACTCAAAGAATTCCCAGAGGCGCCCGGCGGACCGTGCGTGAGACCGTGTCTGGAAGTTAAATAACTAGACATGCTTATGCTTAAATGTAGTTTATACTTTCGATTGTTGGCACTTGGTGGGACCTATAGTAATACATGATGAACAAACACAGTTGTACATTATTCCACAACTTTATTTGATTTATTTTCACCTAACATATCTTCAAGCCATTTAATAATAATGATTATTTTTAAATGGCTTAAAGATATGTTAGACAGTTCACTGTCTTTGTGTCATTATCAATGGTGTTTTACGACAACTTTTACGACAGTAAATCACCATTGATAATGCTGAAAAGCAAAACCGGTCGATGAAAATAAATCAAATAAAGTTGTGGAACAAGTTGGGTACAAGAGTGTTTGTTCATCATATTGTATTCTTTTGCTTAAAGGAAAAAAAGCATGATTCTATTTTTTTTTCACAATTCTGTTAATTAGTGTACCTACATCTTACACATATTGTTCAAAGTCAAATTAAACGTATTATGCACACACTATAGTTGTCTAGTGATAATTTAGAAAATAGTTAATAGTCCAGACAAAATTAATGGAGATTTAGGCATTTTAGGCAAACTTAAAAGAGTAAGTAATCAATATAATAGTCAAAACGTTGAAATGAATAAATGTCTTACCGTGACTTTCGTATGATTTAGGTAGGTTCAGGTAAATACTCCTATAATCTGACTACTCGGAGGTTTGGTGCGGAGTAAGTTTAAAGGAAATCTAATCTGTTGGATCCCAAATAGTGGATATTGTAGATATTGGTATTGGATATTGTGGATATTGGTTAGGTAGGTAAATATACATCTGTTTATTTCACTCACCGTTAAGCTCTCCAGAAACATTTTCCCCTTCACTTAGAACATTATAAATTCTTTTTGTAAATCTCGTAACAGAAATTCCATAATGGAGTTCGTAAAGTTAATTATTTAGTTACTACAAAAGCCGTCATACAATAAAAGTGTTTTCTTTGAGAATAATATAATATTTTCTTGCCCTGCCTATAAAAGTTGGTGTTACTACTAATCTGAATCTAATTTGCATCTTTCAAATCTCAACCTATCTCTGAAAGATTACGGTGAAAGTTAATTTAATTTTTTTTATAAAGTTTTATATGTAGGTACGTACCTACTTATACTTATCTACAACTAGTGGTCACCCACGACTTCGTCCGCGTGGTAATTTGGATTTTTTCCCGTTCCCGTAGTATCGCGCACTCTGTTTGTCATCGTCGCTTCCTACTTACTTGACACTTATCGTCATATTTTGAACAATTCACGCAATATCTGTACACATATAATCTGATGTATAAGCTATATTATTGTTAAGTTTCATTAAAATCCATTCAGTAGTTTTTACGTGAAAGAGTAACAAACATCCATCCATCCATACATGCATACTCACAAACTTTCGCGTTTATAATATTAGTAGGATATCCTATCATCCATGTTTTGCCTTGTCTATATTCTGCACTCACGCGCATGTCACATTTTGCAATAATAAATGTATAAAACTGCCCAAGTGTGTTTTAACAAAACAAATCACTTTAAAGTTAAATCTCTCGCAAACAGATACCTAATCAAAAAGTTGTCAACAACCTCTCAATGTTTTTAAAATACCTATCTAATGATATCCCACAGGATGGGATAGATGCGAGAAAAATATCATTAAATTTATTATAATTTAATTATAATTTTAAAAATTATTATTAAATTATTATTTCGTTTATTCCTTTACATTCTTATTTTATACATTTTTAAATATACATTTATTAAAAAAAAAAAAACAAATACATTTAAAAATATAAAAAATAGTGACCCACCAGTAGCGGAGTAGGACCCAAACTACCGGCGGTGGAGGCTACAGACTAAGAAACCTCCTAACAATACGGCACGTGTCGAGGATAACAACCTTCTGAATCTGACTCTTGATCCAACAATCTAACGAGAGTCTCTTGAGATGTTGATCGAGACTCTTCGCTATTAATCCGTTTGCCGAAACGACCACCGGGACAATGATCGTCGAGTCTACGTCCTACATGGCGGTTATCTCGAAGGACAGATCAAGGTATTTACTAAGTTTGTCCTTCTCTGCCTTCACGAGATTTTCGTCATGCGGGACGGCGATATCGACGAGCACTGCCCGACGCTGGGTCCGATCAACCAACACGATATCGGGCCTATTTGTAACAATAGTCCTGTCCGTGATGATTGATCGGTCCCAGTAGAGCAATGCACGACCATTCTCAAGAACTGGCATTGGTGTATACTTATAGTACGGTACTTCAAACTCAATAAGGCCATATTGAAGAGCAAGTTGCTGGTGGATGATCCTGGCTACTTGATTGTACCTATGCAAGTACTCGGTGTTAGCAAGATACGAACAACCGGAAATAATATGGCGAAGTGATTCACCAGGACGGTGGCATGCTCGACAAATGTCGACCGTACCGTCCTTCATGATGTATTTCCGATAGTTGTTCGTCTTGATAACCTCATCTGCAATTGCACAGGCAAAACCTTCAGTTTCCCCAAAGAGGTCCCCAAAACGCAGCCAGTTCACCGAAGCGAGCAGGTCTACGTCGGGTCCTGTTAAGACCCGGTAGAACCGCCCGTGTAGCTCCTTACTCTTCCATACGTCCCTACGGTCTTCAGTACCTAGCACCTTTGGTTTACGCCAGTTCTCGTTAGCCAAGGAAAGAGGTGTCAGGCCCTTGTCAACCATCACGACATCGCAATGAATGTCACACCCGTTCTGTAGAAAGTAATCTCTCAGACTGCACACTTCACGGTTGTGGAGGTTCTTGGCATTCAAAAAGCCTCGACCCCCCCACTTCCGCGGAATGTACAGTCTCATGACAGAAGATCGTGGGTGTAACATTCGATGCAATGTCAGTTGTTGACGGACTCGCCTATCCAGGGCGTCTAGTTCCGTTTGAGTCCACCTAAGTATGCCAAAGGAGTATAACAATGAAGGTATCACCCAACCGTTGAAAGCCCGCATTTTGTTACCACCGGACAAAGAACTGTTAAGAACTTTTGTCAGGCGGCCAAAAAAACGTTCTTTCACCGATTTCTTAATATCCTCTACCGCTATACCCAATGACTCTGACATACCTAGGTATTTGTATGTTTCGGTCTCGGAGAGAGATCTGAGGGTTATTATCTCAGAAAGTTGTAGATTCGGTGAATTTACAACCTTCCCCCGCTGTACATGCATAACCGCACACTTATCAACACCGAACTCCATCTTAATGGCATTACTAAAAACTTCCGTAGTTTTTAATAATGTCACTAAATCTTGGTGCTTCAGTGTGAACAGTTTGAGGTCATCCATATACATCAGGTGAGAAATAACCTCACCCCCTCTACGAAACCGGTAGCCTAGCCCTGAATCCTTCAGCAATGTGCTAAGTGGATTCAGTGCTAAACAAAACCATAATGGACTCAAACTGTCGCCCTGGAATATACCACGCTCAATCCTTATCAAGCCATGCGGATCAGAGGCATACCCACCACTACCTGGTTGACGAAGGACTGTGGTCCACCGCCCCATACATGAGACTAAGAAGGATTTAAGAGTCGGATTAATTTTATACAACTCTAAAATCCTCCTCAGCCATGAATGAGGCACCGAATCATAGGCCTTCTTGTAGTCAATCCAGGCAGTAGAGAGGGTGCCCCTACTCCGCTTGACTTGTTGGCTAATGGCCATATCAATGAGGAGTAGCTCCTTAGTACCACGAGACCCAGCCCTACATCCATTCTGAGCGTTATCTAAGATATTATTAGATAATATGTGTGAGTTTATTTTACTTCTCAGAATAGATGTAAGGAGCTTGTAGATGGTAGGTAAGCAAGTGATGGGTCTATAGTTTTTAGGTTCCGTGGTACTACCTGATTTATGGAGCAGGAAGGTGATGCCAGTGGTCATGAAAGCGGGTAAAGAACTAGACTCAAGGGCTTCTTGATACTGTGTTGCCAAGCGTTCATGCGAGCTCTGAACCCACTTTATCCAAAAGTTGTGCAATCCATCCGGCCCAGGACTATTAATTAATTATTAATAATTATTAATATAATATAATTATTTATTATTACTATTATTAATTATTATTCTCTTTATTAACACTTAACACATATTTATTACATTTTTAAATAGATTTATAAAAAATACATTTAAAAATATAAAAAACAGTAACCCACCGGCATCGGGTACAGGGACCAAGCTACCGGTGGTTAGGGCTCCAGAGACAGGAACTTCCGCACAATACGAGCCGTATTCAACAGAACCGCCTTCTGCATCAAGCCCTTGACCCAGCTGCCTAACGCGAGCCTCTGTAGGTGGAGGTCGAGGCTCTTGGCTATTAGACCATGCGCAGATACGACTATCGGAACAATAATCGCCGAATCAACATCCCACATGTCAACAATCTCGTGAGCTAGGTCTAAATATTTCTTTTGCTTATCTTTTTCTGCTTTCACGAGATTCTCGTCATGTGGCACAGTGATATCGACAATTACTGCAAGGCGCTTTAATCGATCCATTATCACTATATCAGGTCTGTTAGCTATAACAGTCCTATCAGTGATAATAGATCGATCCCAATACAATGTGACATGACCGTTCTCAAGAACTGGGTCGGGCACATACTTGTAATAAGGTACCTCCACGTCGACAAGGTTATACTTTAAAGCAAGTTGCTGGTGGATAATCCTGGCTACTTGGTTGTGTCTGTGCAAATACTCACCGTTCGCAAGACGGGAACAACCAGAGATAATATGTCTTAAAGATTCTCCGGGACGATGACATGCCCGACAAATGTCTAGCGTCCCATCTTTGACAATAAATCTCCGATAGTTATTCGTCATCACGACTTCGTCAGTGATTGCACAGATAAAACCCTCAGTTTCTCCGAAGAGATCACCAAATCGTAACCAGGATACCGATGCTATTGAATCAACATCGGGTCCATTTAGAGCCCGATAAAATCGACCATGCAGTTCCTTGCTCTTCCATATTTCCTTCCGATCAGATACACTTAATATTACAGGTTTGCGCCAGTTCTCTTTCGCAAGGGACAGCGGGGTCAGTCCGTTGTCTATTGCCACAACATCTCGATGCACATCCACGTCCACCTGTAGGAAATACTCTCTAAGGTTGCATATCTCACGGTTATGGAGAGTCTTGGCATTTAAAAATCCTCGACCCCCACATTTCCGTGGTATATACAACCTCATTACTGACGAACGTGGGTGGTGTATTCGATATGAAGTCAATAGACAACGCACCTTCCTATCCAGAGCTTCTAACTCCGTCTGAGTCCATCTAAGTATGCCAAAAGAGTAAACTAAGACTGGCATGGCCCAGCCGTTGACAGCACGCACCTTGTTACCGCCTGATAAAAGACTTTTCAGTATTTTTTTTTAGGCGGCCAAAGAAACGATCCTGCAACTTCTGTTTCATGTCAGTCTCAGCAATACACAGAGCTTGAGACATACCTAGATATTTGTAGGTTTCGGTTGCGGAGAGTGACCCAAATCGTGTGAAATCTGAAAGATTGACTCCTTCAGATTCCACAATCCCGCCCCTTTTTACATGCATGACCGCACACTTATCTACCCCAAACTCCATACTGATGGCCTTACTAAAAGTTTCAGTAACTTTTAGCAAAGCCATCAAATCGGGGCCATTAGGGGCAAATAACTTTAGGTCATCCATGTAAAAAAGGTGGGACAAAATTTGACCCCCTCTGCGCATCCAATAGCCTAACCCTGAACCCTCTAGTAAAGTACTGAGAGGATTCAGTGCTAGACAAAACCACAACGGACTCAGACTATCACCCTGGAATATACCTCTCTCAATCCCTATTGGTACACCACCTCCTAGAACCTGACGACACCCTGGATAAACAAGAACCGTACTCCATTGTCTCATACATGACCCCAAAAAGGTGCATAGAGTTGCATCAACTTTATACAGCTCTAGCACCCTCCGAAGCCATGTATGAGGCACAGAATCGTACGCTTTCTTATAGTCAATCCAGCATGTCGCAAGGTTCTTTCGGTTGCGGCGTACCTGCTGGCAAACAGCCATGTCAATAATAAGGAGCTCTTTCGTACCACGTGCCCCACTTTTACATCCATTCTGAGAGATTGACAAGATGTTATTGTTTTGTACATGTGAATATATTTTTACTCTCAGGATGGATGTAAAAAGTTTGTATATGGTAGGTAGACAAGTTATAGGTCTATAATTTTTGGGGTCTGTGGTACTACCAGACTTGTATAGGAGGTGGGTTACTCCGGTAGTCATAAAAGCTGGAAGCGACGCTGACTCAAGGGATGACTGGAAGCAAGATGCCAAGCAAGCGTGTGAGCTACGGAACCATTTTAACCAAAAGTTGTGCAGTCCGTCCGGTCCAACAGATTTCCAATTTGGCAACGAACGAACTGCACAACCAATATCTTCTTCAGATATGGTTATAGGTTCCATAACTGGAATTGGTTCACACGCCCGCTCAACATCCCTAATCCACGCATCCTGTGTATGACTGACGGGCGTCGACCAGATGCTTTTCCAGAATTATTATTATTATTAGGTACCTACCCCAAAAAAAAATTTTTTTCAACATTTTACTTTAACACTTTGTCGGCGTTGTCTAACCTTAGTTAACTTAACCGTTTGGAAGGAAAGCGGACGGAAAGACGGACATGTGGAAACTATAAAAAAGTTTAAAAAAATTACCAATGTAAAGTATAATATTTTGACGAAAGTACTCGTTCATTGTTCCTCAGTTCAATATCCTTTTACCAACATTATTTCTCCATTCACGTCCTGATGCAAGCGAGAGTAAAAATAGAAAGTTCGTACTTAAGTGCATCGCGTTTACAAGATGGTATTTTTCGTCACGAACCGCCCGGTGGAAGCAGGACGGCATAACGTGTGCAAACTGTGTGTACATAGCATAAATTGTGTAAGTATAGGAACTGAAATGCACTCACCGACGAGAATCGCGCCGTACAGGCGCGGGCGGGATCGATCTAGCTCGGCCGAACAGCGCCGGCCATCCGAATTCGCACCAAATAGATTCCGAACACAATACACTAGCACTTGATGTTCCAATTCTTCCTATCGCTGAACACTGATATTTAACACACCTAAATACACAAACACTATCATTTATAAACTTATCTCTGTTTCCTTTAATTTAGTAAGATTTATTTTATCAAGCAAAACTGACATTGTGTCAGTTTAGCAAACAAAAATGTTGCGTTGTAGAATTCGCTGATATTACTGTAATGGTCTTACATTTAAAACATGATTATTATCATTATTTAAACAAGTATTTCTATCGAAAGTCACGCCAAACAAATTCCGTAAATATCTATCAAGATAGCAACAAAAGACAACGCTGTATTGATATCAAAACGGTTTGATAACTAAATATTATGATAAATTCACGGTTATAATTACTGGAAATTTACTTTTTAGAACTATTGGCTGTAAAAGAGGAATAAAATGGACTTTCTTAAATTACTCTAATATTTATCCGATAACTGGATATTCTATAACACAAGCTTAAATTAGCTTTCTTCCGACTAGATATAGCGCTATGTAAATAGGTCCTAAATTTAATATATTTTCGGACCTTTATTGGTAACGATTCGAATTATTTTTCCTAACAAATGACAGATAGACGCAGTGTAGTAAAACTAATAACTAGGTCGCCGCAGTCGCGAAACGTACCGTTACGCTGCAGCATATATTTGAGGGAAGCGAGTTTAAATTCAAAATTCTGGCATCGTAATAACCTGGGTAATTCTGTAAGCTATTGATGAGTGCAAGAAAATCCGAAATCAGCCGAGTATTCGCCGAGAAACAATTTAACATAAATCGTTTGAAAAATAATTTGAGTCACCCGTTGAGAGCTCCGCTCGCCTTCGGCTCGCTTCGCTCAATAATATTGGTGACCTATCGTATCTACGAGTGTATGAGTGATCTAAAGCTGTGATAAGATAAATTTAGAGTAGGTAGGCGATGGTATTGTGTTGTATAATGGATGAAGTGAAACGCGTTTTATAGCTCCCGTGTCTAACTGATGAAGTTTTGGTGTTCATTGACTGACATTTAGGTTTTAAATTAGAATAGGTAGGTACTTAAATAGTGTAAGTAGCTTAATCAAAGACGGTTTAAGTGTTAGTACCTTGTTTACCGAATTTGTTAAAAAAATCCTTACATTTTGTACTAAAAAGTCAATAACGCCGAAGTCTTTGTTGTTGAAGATAATGGTTTTTAAAGAACGAACTGCTAACTGCTAACTGCTATAAGTTCTATGTTGTTATAACTCAACATGTAAAAATATAAATGTAAGCACATACGAGTATAAGACAGGGGGCAGCACTTAAATCCGTGTGTACGTAGGTACCCACGGTACCCTTTGCATATCTCCGCTTCTATTGTGAAGGTATCAATGATATCGCTTTATAGCCAGTCCCTTATAACGTTGTCCTTTACACTAGATATAATGATGTCCTCGAAACTCTTACAATGTAAAAGTATTAGAAGTCTCCCTATTGACCTTCATTTATTATAATGAAAGATTTGCAAATAAACTCTCCCCTACCTTAGAATTTGTAAGTAACGAATCTTTTTTTTCAACTCCAGCTGCTTTTAAAACCAATACTATTTACAATGTATTGGAATTTTTTTATTGAAATTGTAGTTAACTGTTTCATCGGCCTTTAGTAACAATATTTAAACTCACACGCTTTACTCCCGAAGGGGTAGGCAGAAGCTTTTATGCTGACCTCGACCGTACCGCCGCACCGCTTGGTATTATGAGAACCAGAGCCTCGTCTACATGCAGCCTGAAGGTGACGAACCTAGGTTTTAAACTATGTTGGTAATAAGGATGTACTTTTACTTGTTAAATAAAGAATTCCAAAAGAGATTCGAAAAATATTATGTTCCATCTAATTAACTTATTTGTATTTATCTTTAATCATCAAACGAAATACTAATCCGACAGTAAATAAAAGTGACGTCGCTGTCGTAGGCTAGTTCTACGAGCTTTTTACCGTTGTGACATTTAATAAAAAGAATGTGATTTGACTTGACACTTACCTTACCTAAGGTAGGTAGGTAGTTAATTGAAACATATTTATTGAGAAAAAAACATGTATTAATTAATACATTTTATATCAATGAATCTGTCAAATAAAACTGTAACGAACCGTAGGTATTCAAATACAAACTGAATTCAGTCATTTCCGGGAATGTTTGTAACAATTTGTAGCCGTCAACTGTCTACTAAATACTACAATACCGGGCGTAACTAAAAATATCTCACTTTATTCCCAAATGGAAATATGTTGCAAGAATTTTTATTTTTAGACTGGTACAGTTGTAATAAATTTTAAAGCTGACCGCATAGTCTGAATGCAACAAAACGTTATGTTGATTAATTATGAAGTATTTAATTTATTTAAATTGTAATATTGCAAAGAACAAATATATGAATTTAACTCTAATTAATAAAATTACATGTTATAACTGAATAGTCAAATCAAAATAATCCGTCCCGCATCGTTCTTAGATTTCTTATTTAAGTCATCAAACCTTTCTCAGAAACTGATAAGTAGTAAATAGTAGTAATAGTAGTAAGTAGTATTCGTTTATAAAGTAGGCATATTCTAATATTTAAAAAAATACTTACACAAGAAAATCAAATCAAGTCAAATAAACAAAATCCGGTGTTAATCACAAACTTAATCACCCATCAAAATTACTTAACTTAACAGAAACAACAGAAATTTAAATTGTTAATTTTATAAGTTATAAATTAATGTTTTTAGGGTGAAGTGACGCAAATGCTGATCTAGTTAATTGATTTTACACGTGTTTTGAACTGGAAAAGTGGATGGACACGATATTCGCGAGCGATTGTCGCGACGTCGACGGCTGCGATGGCGGCGACGCGATGACACAGACTGCCTGCGGCCAGGCCGGGCCGGGCCGCGCGGTCGGGCGGGCGGCGCAACAGATACGCCACAGGTTGGGCGGCCCTGTCTCCCACCCCCCACCCCCCACTCCGCACACGACAATTTACATCCTCATTATCGTCTCCTGAGTCAGCCTCGACAGCAAACCTACCAACTACCAGCCTACCGTCACTCACCATATGCCTTGACACATTTTCCCAACTAAAACCTCTCTACTCTCTTTATCTCATAAAACGAAATAAAGTCTCATTTGTAATGCTACAATTTTTCTTTGTAACGCTTGCTTTTTAGAGGTTTTTATTAGATTCGTTTCGTTTCGCTACTTATAAAAATATGATATTGTTTTCTTCCACAGTCACAGTCCCTAAGAAAATAAAAATGTACTTATTATTCTTAGAAGGAAAACGTTTTATTACAACGCTTTTATTAGCTTCACTTGTATGTATGTTTGTAAACGACTCTTTTGGGTTCGATTTTGCCCTACTTTGAACGATCAGATTTAATTCAAACTTTGCACACCTGTCAAAGACCGATGACAATGCAATAATTGGATTGAAAATTTAAAAAAAAATGAAAATAAAACCTAAAAATGAAAAATAATTAATAGTTTAAAAAAACTAAAAAACACGCTTTTATAGAGAATCCAACTAAAAAGTAGAAAATAAATTTTAATAAGTTTCAATTAAGAATAGTGTAAATAAGAAATAAATGTATATTATTGTAAATATAAATATTTTATTGTAGAAGAATTATCATTTTAATAATATCTTAAGATACACCTCACGCTTTTTACAATAATATACATTTATTTCTTATTTAGGTACACTATTCTTAATTCAAACTTATTAAAATTTATTTTCTACTTTATAGTTGGGTATCTACAAAAGCGTGTTTTTTTAGTTTTTTTAAACTATTATTTGGTTATTCTCGATTTTATTTTGTGTTAGAAGTGTCTAGTTGACGACCACTGGCCTTAATAAGTGAACCTAATAAACAACTGAGGGCGAAATTTACTCGCATCTACCTAACAGCATAACATCTTTGACTTAACAGTAGACAAATGCTTAATGAAGTTGGTGAAACTATAATTAACGTAAGTGATACATGTTATGACTATAATATAATCTCTCAAACTCCCAATGCTAGTGACTAGAGGTTCATAACATTTAACTTTATAACCATTAATGTAACTAAATGGAAACCTAAACCGAAGTCAACCGTACTTAACTCCTATTTGACTTCTGGTATAGTTATCTCAAATAGATACCTTCCATATTAACAAGTTACAATTATATTAATATACAGGCTGGTGAAATAGTTTTATCCCCTATTCCCTCAGGCACGTTATATCAAAAAGCCTATTTGTCTAGCCTCCAGGGTGTTCGTGTTCATCCTCAACAACAGTTTATTGTTCAAAATTGAGTGACTACCATATCAACATGTTACTTAATGTATAATAATTTTAGAGAAGTCTTTCTCTTTGAATATTAATAAACTCTCTCATTGCTTGGTAGAGAAACGTTGCGTTGGTCTTGGCGTGATGTATTTATATAATTAGGTATTACGTACTTTGTACGTTTTCTAGCATGGAAGATGGGAAGGCCTTTGGTGTGGGACGCTACATGCTTTGACACATTAGCACCCTCACACCTACCGAGCACATCTGGATGTGCCGACGCTGCTACTGCATCGGCTGAATCGGCGTAAATATAAATACATTTACCTAGTAGATGGTTAAATATTTTAACCGTTTAGGGTTGATACAGAACGGTCATGGGGTCCGAGCGCTAATCGCCTTTATAGAGACATTGCTAAACGCCTAATCGATGCTTCTCAGGACCAAAAGGCTGGCTATTGTCTGGCCCAAAGAATAAGTATCACCATCCAACATGGCAACGCAGTCAGCATACTTTCTAGTCGGCAATGACGCGGAGATTTTTTTAAACGATATTTTGTAAAACGGACCGGTACCTATTGGAAATATTTTTAGTACCTACTTACTTAAACCTTTGAACATAAAGACAGACAGATATGCTGCTGAACCACTCCAGGCAAATTTATCTCATCTTGAACACGTTCATGAAAGAAGATTTATATGAATTTTATATGTTTGTACGATAAACTGACATCTCTAACTGTAATAAATATTAATTTTACATAATTTATCATAGAATAAAATTACATCATTGTAAATCTCCACACTGTTCTCTTCATACGACCCATTTCATAGTTTTATTGCGCACTTAACATATTTATGTAATTCATTCGAAAAGTTTTATGATCTATAAACACATTTTTAGTTTCAAATCTACCATTTAAACACGTTGTTTAAGAATTATTTAAGTTACAACCCGTTTGTGATGTGTGGCGGTGGCTAAAATGATTTTACAATGACTACAAACAAATAGACATTTAAAAGTATTACGAAAAAGTATTTAAGAGTATTGCTTTTACTAACTCTTAAAGCTCATTTTATAACAAGCTCTGCTTAGTTTTAGACTAGACTAGCTGTTGCCCGCAGCTCCGCCTGCATGTTACTTTAGATCTACAAAACTTTTTTATTTATGAAGCGATTGAAAACCAAACCGCAAATTCAAATCAAAAACTCAAATCGGTTAAGCTGTTTCTGAGATTAGCGTGTTCAAATATTAAAGATCTGAAGATCTCTTCAATCTGATCCCACCCTCTTCCGTCCGATCCCGAACAACGCGTGCCGGGCAAAGATGCCATCCCACACAGTGGATAGCATGTTCGCGAGAACCGACCGTTTTAAACGTTCGTTTCTCTGCCGAACGATAGTGGCCTGGAACGCCCTGCCTGTGCACGTGTTTCCTCCCACATATAACCCTGGGTTCTGAACGTTCGGAGAACGTTCGTAGCGTGAAGAGGCACATCAGTAGGTCGTCAAGTTGAGGGCCACTCTCTATAGTATTGTGTGCTGTGAGAGTGGCCCACAATCGCTAGACGTCGCCACGACTTACCACCAGGCGGGCGGCGTCAATTGGGCGAACCCAATATAAAAAAATATAAAAAACCTACGACAAACTTATAATTTGCGGTTGGTACAGTAATCGGGTCTAGGTATCCAACCGCAAAATTAAGTTTGTTTTTTATTGTATATACTTTTCCGGGATAAAAAGTACCCAGTGTGGTGCCCAGGATTTTACAGAATAATTATACCAAGTTTCATCGTAATCGAACCGGTAGTTTTTGCGTGATGCCTGAACAAACAGACAGACATTCAAAAATTTTTTAAATCACATTTTTGGGTTTGGTGTCGGTCTAGTAACACCCCCTTTTTTTTTTTTTTTTTTTTTTTTTTTTTAATTCCGCGGCCCAAGGCCGCGGCCGCTCTAACGTCCGTTGCCGGGCGTCCCTGGTTACTAGCAGAGGGTATGTCCAGTGGCGCCCGGCGGACTTTGACCACCCCTGTGGTCTCTGCGGGTGTTTGGTCGGGACGAGAATCCCGCGTCATTGGGGTCGGGTTTTATCCCGCGTCAGTGAGTGAATCTGGTTGCGTGCTATGGGGCAAAGGCCCCGCAGCACGCAACCCTTCTAGCCTGCTTCTGTAAGGACGGTGGGTGGCGATCCCGCCGTCCTCAGGCCCCGATCATGGAGGACGATAGTCTTGGGCGTAGTCGCGTAGTCTGGGGCGGCCTGGCCGCCGACTACGGAACTCGGCGGGGAGGGTACGCTCCCTCTCCCTCCCGGCCGCCTCCTTCGCGAGCATGACTTGCTCGCAGAAGGACACGGCCGCGTTCCACCTACTCCCGCTGGATACCATGGCTTGAAGCATGGTCCCCAGCGAGAGGGTATCCACGCCCAGACCCACTACGAGGTCCCGGCGCTGACTCGCCCACGCTGAGCACTCCACCAACGTGTGGAGTGCGGTGTCGTCGTCGGAAACCTCGCAGTGTTGACACCGGGGTGTGACCTCACGATGCATGCGAAACAGATAGCTACCGAAGCATCCATGCCCGGCAACCATCTGCGTCGCACGGTACGTGAGGTCACCATGCTGCCTCTGCAGCCAATCGTCCATGATCGGTCTCACCGCCGCGATGAAGATGGCACCCCCCTTGGGTTGCTCAAGTCGCACCCTCCATGACTCCATGAGATCCTGGCGGAGTTGGGACCGCTGGTCCTCGATTTCTCGAGACGCAGGCCTGTGGTCCCGCTCCAGCGCCTCCTTGCGCCATTGGAACAATGACGCAAGGGCTCTCGCTTCCAGGTCCCATGGAGGGGTCCCGGCTAGGAGACATGCAGCCTCTCCGGAGATCGTGCGGTACCCCCGTACGGTTCTGACGGCCAAGGTTCTAAGTGGTCTGTTTAACAGAGTCACGTTCCCCTTGACCGCCAACCTATCCGCCCATACGGGAGCCCCGTATAGGGCCATACTCCGCACGATCCCCAGGTACAGTCTCCTGCAGGAGGCGTTGGGTCCCTTTAGGTTGGGCATCAGTCGCGAAAGCGCGACCGATGCCTGCGTCACCTTGGGGACCAAACTTCGGAAATGTGGTCCGAAGTTCCATCGGCTATCAAGTACGATCCCTAGGTACTTCATCGAGGGCTTGATGCCGATGCTAACGCCTCCCACATTTATGCTGGAACCTTCTGGTGGACCGTTCCGAGGTCTGTGAAAACACAGAACCTCGGACTTGTGCAAGGCCACCTCCAGTCCCAGCTGCCGTATCCGACCCACGACTCGAGCAACACCCGTCGTGACCTTGAGTGCTGCCTCCTGGTACGTTGCACCCCGCGCCGTGACGAGGGTATCGTCGGCGTAGCACGTTACGCCGACACGCCTAGGCAACGCACCCCGCAGCACCCAGTCGTAGCCGATGTTCCACAGAAGCGGCCCCAGGACCGACCCCTGCGGAACACCGCACGACACATCTCGCCGAGCTGGCCCGAGCCAGCTGGGGAAAGCTATGGCCCTCTCCGAGAGATAGGCCCCGACAATACGACGGAGGTAGAGAGGCGTTTCGTGATACACGAGCGCCTCCCTAACGCAGCTCCATGGCAAGGTGTTGAACGCGTTGGCGATGTCAAGAGACACCGCCACCACCACCTTGCCCTGCGAGACTGCTTCCTCCGTCAGGCTCTTCACGCGCATGATCGCGCTCACGGTGGAGCGTCCCCGACGGAAACCGAACTGGTTATCCGCCAGGTCTGGCCCCACACTCGTGAGATGCTCGACGAGGCGTTCCGCGATAATGCGCTCAAAGAGCTTACACACCTCGTCGAGCAACACGATCGGCCGGTATCCGGACGGTGAGTCCACCGGCCGCCCCGCCTTACGGATCAGGACCAGTTTCCCCGTCCTCCACACCTTGGGAAACTGGCCCCTTTCGAGGCATGCGCTAAAGAGCCCCATCAGTCGAGGCCCGAGTTCTTCGAGGGCCAGGACCCATGCACGGCCAGGAATGCCGTCGGGTCCGGGGGCAGTGATTTTCCGGCGTTTAAGCCGGAGTACTGCCGCACCTAGCTCCCCCACCCTGACTTCGGGTACGTCGTCTTCGCTGGTGCTATCCGCGTCGGGCAGAGACGGAGCCATGCGCGGAGGGACGTGCTCCTCCGCGCTCGTCGGAAACAGGGAGCCCATGACCCGCTCCAGCTGCTGCGGCTGGAGACTCTGGGTCAGTGGGGGCGCCCTAGGTCGGAGTTTCTCCCTGACCTGTAGGTACGGGCGCCCCCATGGGTTCTGCTGCAGGGTCTCCAGGAGCTCCTCGCGGGCCGCCGTCTTGGCCCGCTTTATCGTCTCCTGGAGATTACCTTTAGCCTCCCTGTATGCCTGAAAAAGCTCCGCCTCTCGGGCTGCCGCGTCGTCTGGGCGGCGACGCCTCCGGCGAAACCTGGTGTACCGGCGGCGGGCGGAGATGCATGCTGCGCGCAGCTCTGCAATCTCCGGCGACCACCAGTACACCTGCTTCCTGGCCGGTCTGGGTGTAACCCTAGGCATCGCCGCATCACAGATTTGCGACATGGCTCTCCTGAACCACTCCGCCTCGGCATCCACATCGGCAGGCCGGTCCGGCGCTGGAATCCAGGCCTGCACGATGGATGCCTCCAGGAGAGCCTCCCGATCCAGATGGTGAAGTGCCCAACGCGGATCCGGGGGATTTGCCACCGGCTGTGGGAGGTCAGGTGGGGGGACGACATCGAACCGGATGTACCGATGATCCGAGTGCGTCTCCTCACCCTCCTCCACGCGCCAGCCTGTAATACGGGCGGCGAGGTCAGGGGATGCGAACGTTACGTCCACGATCGATTCCCCCCCCCGCCGCCAAAAGGTGGCGACATTCCCCCGGTTGAGGACCTCCAGACCACGTGTTCTGGTCCAGTCCTCAAGAAGCCTCCCCTTGTCCCTGGTTTCCCGGGAGCCCCACGCCTCACTCCAGGCGTTGAAGTCTCCCAGGAGCAGGACAGGACGAGGACGGCACGCAGCGAAGACGACGTCGAGCTCAGTGAGCCATAGCTCAAACTGAGACTCGTCAATGTTCGGCGAGATGTAGGTGGCCACGACTGCCAACCCATCATAGTCCGCCGCAACACACCCGCGGCCCCTTGCAATGATCGCAAGGCGCGAGTTGTCTGCGGCGGACCCCCCAAAGATACAACAGGCCGAGCCGTCCTCGTCCACCGGGCTTCCCGGGTGGACGTAGTACGGCTCGGCGACCACGGCCAAGTTTATGGACCACTGCCGGATGCTCTGGTACAGAAGATCCTGAGCAGCACGGCAGTGGTTCAAATTCACTTGCAGGATACGGATACGGGCGTCAGACATTAATTGACGTCCATAACCGCATCCCGCCGCGAAGCAACTGGCCGCGCAAGGGCGGCACCCCCACCGCTCTCAGCGGACGGACGAGGTTTTGGCTTCGAGGCGGCGCAGGTTGTGCTGCCGACCCGGTGATCCGCGGTCTTGCCCTCCGCCTCGCATCTAAAGCAGCGAGGCGGGGCGTCACAGGCACTTGCCTTGTGACCGGGCCGGCTGCAGCGGAAGCACCGATCGCCCACGGTGACTTCCGCTGTACACTGCACTCCGACGTGCCCCACCACCATGCACCGGAAACATCTGGTTTCCCGGGCACGAAGGAGGTGCACCTGCGCCTTTAGGAAGCCCCCTACGAGGAGGCTTCGTCCGTCCGCCACTTTCAGTGCCGCCGCGACGGGGCACTGGACGACTGTCATCCCGTGACCAGTGGAGCCGAAGGAGATATCTGAAGCCTTCACCTGGTCACGGGGGCAGCCGCCCGCCTCCACGACGGCGGAGACAACTTCCTCCGTCGTGGCCGCGTCATCCAGACCCGTGATGCGCAATGCGGCGCATTTGGTGGGTCTGGTGACGCGGACGGCTTCTTCGTCCAGCGCGACCCTAAGCTGAGCCGCTAGGGCGTCAGCTTTAGGGCCGCTGGAGGCGCCGGAGACCTCGAGGAGGCGAGCCCCGGTGCGTGTCGTCTTGCACCGGAGCCCCCCTTGTATTTCGAGGGCCGAGAGGTTGACTGAGGACTTCACGGTCCTCAGTACGTCGGCGTACCCCACCCCTTTCTCCACACCTACCGTCGTCACCGTCAGGACGACGGCGGTGGAGCGAGGGGGGCGGGGCCTCTTCGGCGCCTTCGCCGCGGCGGCTTTGGCCGCTTTCTTGGCAGCCTTCGTCTTCCTCTTCTTGGCTCCCACTACTTCCCATCCCTCCCGTCTGGAGGGATGTAAGGAAGCAACGGGAGCGACGTTAGAGGAAGACGAGGCGGCAGGGGTGCCACTCTTCTTACCACGCCCCTTGGCCTTCCGCGCCTGGGCCGCGGTCTCGGCCGGCATCCGGTTCGCTGAAGCGGACGGGGGCGGAGCGGGGCGGCGGACAGCGGGTGTGCCGCTTGGACCCGGAGCGGGAGCACCGCCGACAGCCGCCGCGTATGAAACCGCGGGACGCGCTAGCGGAGGGCGGTACGCCCGGTCCTCCAGGACCGCGAGGCGCCTCTCGATCGCCGTCAGGACCTGCACCGTAGTCGGTACAGGCTTCGGCGGCGAGCCGGGCGCCATGGTGGGCGCGGTCCTAGGCGCCGTCTTCGGCGCTGGTCCAGCCGTCAGAGGAGGAGGCGGCATGGGACCTGGAGGTGCCTTGACCGCTTTGGTCAGCTCAGCGACCTCCCGACGGAGATCTTCCATCTCCTTTCGGGAGGCAGTGAGCTCCACCTCCAGGCTCGCAACCTGCTTGCGGAGCTTCGCCTCCTCCTCTGTGACGCTCCGCTCGAGGAGCTTGTCGAGGGAGGATTGGGCTTCATCCACCAGTGAAGCCACAATCTTCTTCCTCCCCGACATGTTTTTACTCCCCCGCATGGCCGCGTTCATGCGGGAGAAAATACTCATTATCTCCCGCGCGGGCGGCACACCGATATCCCTGCGACTGCGCAGGGACGGCACAGATGACGGGGGTGGTGTTGGCGGGCGCTTTCTGTAGGCGTCGAGACGCGTGCGCACCGTCTTCACCGGCACCTCCTCCTCCGAATCGCTGGAGAGGAGGGACCCCCACCCAGAGCAACTAGTGCTCCGGTCGCGCGGTAGCCCCCCCTTCTCGAGGGTCCTCTTCTGCGAAGAAGAAGGGCCCTTACCCCTCACACTACTGGGAGCTGACCCATCGTCAGTCCCAGCAGCAACATTTCCTTGGGGCGTCGACGTCGCGCTGCAACTAGGCGGCGCGACGCGAGCCCCCAAATCGATAGGCATAATCAGGTTCCGGGAATAATGCAGTAAGTCGTCGGCTGAGACTGCCCGGGGAAGGGCAGTGTCAGGACCGGGGGTCTCTTCTGGCTTATTCATGATAAGCAGTTTCTTCCTGTGTTGGCCACTCAAGTTCTCGATGTCGACGTTCGGTCACCCAACTTGCCACTGCGTTACCGTGGTCAAGTTGGGGTCCAGGGCGGACGGCGAGGACGTAGTCTAATCTCTTGGGGCCCCGCCCCTAGTAACACCCCCTACCATTTATTTTTTTGATATTTTCAATGTACAGAATTTTCACTTCTACAGATTTATTATAAGTATAGATTAAGTTGTGGACAATATCTATTCGAATATACCGGGTGTTACGCAGGGGTTATATCAACCCGAAGCCAGCCCCATCAGCTGGTCGACCAGAACCCGTTTCGATATGTAGCGACCGCCAAAGAAAAAAAAAAGTTCATAAAAAAACATTATTACCTAATAAAATACACACTTGTTTAAACAACATTAGCTAAAATCAGCTGATTCGGTCATCGACATCAAATAGGTAGTACAAATAATGCGCGCCTGTGAAAAGCCTTCCGTCTCACTCCTGGTAGGAACATTTTGTCTCTGTTTCGCATCAAGCGATGCCGTACGATGCGCTCGGTCTACGTCGGTCGCTGTTTGAAGTTTCCTAGAATTTTATTTAAAATTATTTAGTAAGGTCACAGGTCAGTTCAGTTGCATTCTTTGCTTTGTGCAGTGAGATAGGTAAATAGTTGATTAGTGTGTTAATTTGTGAGTTGTGTCAAGTTGTGTGTGATAGTGATTGTGTTGTGTAGTGATGACTCTGAGTAACGAACTGCGCGGGAGTTGTACCGTGAGCGTTAATACCTAAAAAATACTGTGTACGCAGTCGAGTGCAAAACAGAGCAAGCAATGAAATTACGGATTAAAGCCGCATTTAGCACTGTTACACTAGAAATGCTACGAGCTGTGCGGAGCAATATGCGCCGGCGAGTATCTTTGTGCATCGGGCGGGAAGGCGGCCATTTTGAACCTTTCTTACAGGAAAGGTTGAAAATGGCCATGACAGGTAAGATTTTTCTAAAATTTGGGTGAATAAAACAGAGATTTTACTATCACTTTCACGTGGTGCACCTGTCAAACAACGGATGAGTATCTGGGGAAACATAACTATGTGTTGGTCCAAATTTTATTTACATAAACCAAAATAATCCTTTAAGGACACCCACACCGCCGCGATGCCCGCGCCACCGCCAAGGGCATTGTACATACGTACCACGAGTTCATTGTCTAGTAGCTACGTCAAGACGTAGCGTTGGGACACGTTTGTTTTGATTTGAAATATCTTTTTAAATTTTTTGATGAATTTTTTTTTCTTTGGCGGTCGCCACGTATCGAAACGGGTTCTGGTCGACCAGCTGATGGGGCTGGCTTCGGGTTGATATAACCCTTTCGTAACACCCTATATTAAAGAAGCACATTTAAACACAACTTTGACAATCAGCACCTCAACTGTTCACAATATGGTAGTACGATATTATTACGTGAATTATGGATATTATTGTGTGATTTTTTGAAACTTTTTGTATAAATCTCTGATGATGCCGTGAGGTGAAACCGGTTAGTAAAAATAAAATTATAACAGTGGAAAAGTATGTGTGATTTTGTGCAATAGATATGTGTAGCAGATTCCACCAAGTGTCAACGTGTGTGACAGTATAAATAGTACACAATATTACTTATGTTGGACAGAAATATTCGATAATTTAACTAAAATCAGATTTTAAATTATATATTTAGAGCAAAAGTAATGTAGAAAGGTTAGATAGTTTTATACTTACCTACTCAGTATCGTGTTTATCTCCACCTTCATCTAGTCTGAAAAATATCCATCGATATTAGTAGATAAACATGTTCATATAAAAGGTACGCCTTAGAACTGCTAATGTCCACTTAAATTCATATTATCTTAACAAAAGCAATTCCATTATCTACACATTCTTTGGGACTGGTGAACTTAAATATCTTATAAACTTCTAAATTGTCTATTGAGAGTGGCCCTCAACTTGACGACCTACTGATGTGCCTCTTCACGCTCCGCTTGAAGAACCCAGGATTATATGTGGGAGGAAACACGTGCACAGGCAGGGCGTTCCAGGCCACTATCGTTCGGCAGAGAAACGAACGTTTAAAACGTTCGGTTCTCGCGAACATGCTATCCACTGTGTGGGGGTGGAATCTCTGCCCGACACGAGTCGTTCGGGATCGGAAGGAAGAGGGTGGGATCAGATTGAAGAGCTCTTCAGAACACTCGCCGTGCGGCTCAAGGCTTCCCGTTACCTCCGGACAATCTATAATACGGATAGCCCGTCGCTGCATAGCGTCGAGAGCGTCCAGCAGATACTTCGCGGAGCCGTCCCAGAGGTGAGAGCAGTATTCGACGCAGGGTCTAATCTGCGTCTTGTACAGCAGACACCTCTGGTCCGGTGTAAAGAATCTCTTTACCTTATTCAGTATTCCTAGTTTCCGCGAAGCTAGCCCTATACATCTTTCGATGTAGTTTTTATTATTGAGCTCTCGACGAACGTCTATGCCAAGGATATCAAGGTTGTCCTTCATTGGTAATAATGCATTCTGAAGAGAGGGTAGGGGAAGGAAAGGGGATTTCTTCGCAGTAAATGCACACGCCTGTGTTTTACGGGCATTGAACTCGACCAGGTTCTCGGTACCCCATTGAGAGATACTGTCGAGGTTACGGTCGAGATCAGCCACGAGTCGTCGTCTCTCCTCCTCAATCTCAGATCGCCCCGCCGTCGGACGAACCGAGTAACTCCCGTGCAGTGTGCTGTCATCTGCATAGCAATGAATGTTCCCGAGGGATAGCATATCATTGATATGCAGAAGAAAGAGAGTTGGTGATAGTACGGACCCCTGCGGTACCCCGGCATTCACTTGCAAGAAGCGAGAAGCCTGGCCATCGCAGAGGACCCGCACTCGGCGCTCGTTTAAAAAACTGGCAATCCAGCTGCACAGTTGAGGAGGTAGACCATATGCCGGAAGCTTGGAAAGGAGCGAAGCATGCCAGACCCTATCGAAGGCTTTGGCGATGTCCAGGCTAATAGCCAAGGACTCGCCGTGCCTTTCCATAGCCCCACCCCAGACATGCGTTACGAATGCCAGAAGATCACCCGTTGATCGCTTTGGCCTGAAGCCGTATTGTCGATCATTGATTAGCGAGTGATCCTCTAGGAATTGCATGAGCTGCTTATTTATAAGGAGCTCAAGCACCTTGCAAATGACTGAGGTGACAGCTATGGGTCGATAGTTGCCTGGATCGGACCGATCCCCTTTCTTGGGGATCGGTTGTACGTTAGCCTCCTTCCAGACCTCCGGCACGAGCCCTGAAGAGTATGACAGGCGGTACAGACGCGTTAATACTGGAGACAACTCAGCTGCACATTTTCGTAGCACCACCGCCGGAATGCCGTCAGGGCCACTGGCTTTCCGCGTGTCGAGTGACCGCAGTACTGCCCGTACATCACATTGTCTGATAACAATATCAGGCATTGTGTGGCCACAGTTGGCGATGGCGGGGGGCTGCAGGCCACGGTCGTCGACCCGGGAATTAGCCGCAAAGAGGTCTGCGAGGATATCCGCTTTCTCTTGGGCTTTGTGAGCCAGTGTTCCATCTGGGTAACGCAGTGGTGGCAGCGAGGGCTGACAAAAGTTAGATTGCACGGCTTTGGCCAGTTGCCAGAATCCACGGCTGCCCGTGGGATGGGAAGTGAGCTCCTGACCAAGCCGCGCGACGCGCTGGGCATCCGCTCTCTTAAAGGCCCTCTTACTCGACTTTGTGGCCAGGTTGTACGCTGCTTTGAGGTGGCCCACGTTTGGGTCGCGCACAGCCCGGGCCCTGATCCAGGCGCGATATGCCGACTGTTTTTGTCGAACGGCTTTGGCACAATCTCGCCCGAACCAGGGACGGGCTCTGCGGATACTGGCGACATCAGTGAAAGGGATGTAATAATCCATCCCTAAACTGATCTCGCCAGCAATAGCAGAAGCACTATCCGAAGGAGCCTTTCCTACAAAGCAGCGCTGGCTCCAGGGGACGGACGCATAATAATCGCGTAGACCGTCCCAATCCGCTGACGAGTAGTGCCATAGTCGTCGTGACGTTTGTACAGGACGTGCAGGAGGTGACACCTTCATGCCAGCGTGAACAACACAGTGGTCGGAACTACCCAGTGGGGCTCCTACTGAAACACTGTACTGGGCTGGGCGACTCGTCAGCAGTAGATCCAGCAGAGCGGGCGCGTGATCTGACCTGTCTGGTATCCGGGTGATCCCGCATACCATCTGGGTCAGACCGTGGGAGAGAGCGAACGCATGGGCGGCTCTACCCGCATGATCAGTCTTGAGGGACCCCAGCCATTCAATGTGATGGCCATTGAAGTCCCCCAGAAATACTAGGTCAGCGTTCGGGAACCGCACCTGCGCTTCATCAGCCGTCTCGCTGAGATACTGGAAGAGCTTTGTTGTCTCAGAATCCCCTGTGTGGGATCGGTAGACGCACACGTAGATCTGGCTCATAGAGCCATGGTCTACGTGCAGCCAAAGGACGGAATTGGAGGGGTTCTCTAGGCAGCGCAACCGGCGGCAGCAAACATCCGCCCTAACGAACACGCACACCCCGGCTTTGTCTCGAAATTGTTCCTCGATGACATAGCCGGGGTAACACAGGTAAGACGTGTCGTCAGGGCGGCGTATTTGTGTCTCCGTGAGGAAAATCACAGCGGGCCGTGCCGTCTCAAGGTGGTGGTGGACGGTATCGAGGTTCGCATGGAGTCCACGGACGTTAGTGAACTCCACCTCGAAATGTGAAGTTGTGGGGTTTCCTAGGGCCACTGTGTAACGTTTATTTCTTTTTTGTTGCACTGCCATTGTAGATTTTGAAGAAGAAGCGTGAAGACAGGGCGACATTTGGTGCAGCAGTAAGTGACAAAGCGCAGGGGCTAGCTTTGTCTAGAACCGTGTGGTTAGGTCGGAGCCGACTCGCCGGACGGAAGGGCTCCCAAACCCCCCTGATGCAAGGCCGCCGCTACCCCACACCGGTTACCACCCGGAGCGGCGATCCCACATCAGGATTATGCGCAACATGTGGGGCAGCCTCCTGGGGTGGTTGGCCCCAGGCGGGCCCCATGACTGTGTTGCGGGCGGCCGCGGCAACGCCGTTGCTAAGGGTCTCCCTGGCCGGCGAATCGACCCACACCACCCACACTAGACTCCGTTTCGCCCCCACTGGTCCCATGCCTGCTGCACCATACATCGCCCCGGGCCCGGCGGTGCAGCTGCTGAACCCCTAACGCAACCCAGCCTGGGCTGGGTTACTTGGGGGGCTTTAGCACAGCTGCACGGTGGTACCCCCCCGGACCAACACTGTTGTACCTGGTACCCACGTAGGGGCCGAAGCCACTCCATAGGTACCGTAAATTAACGAGCCTCGTCCGTTTATCAGCAGGTGCGCCACTAGCAGGTGAGGTCGCTGGGGCCCTATAGATGTTGGTAGAGCCCCTTTGCACCCAAAAGCTTTTTTTTTGTTTAGCTGTCGGTAAAGCCATTTAAGTTTGTTGTGAAGAAGTAAGTCCTTTATAAAGTCTCTACATGTCATTGCTCTTTGTAATAACGTATTTCTCTTACAGTAAATTTGAAAGTTCGATTTCTTTGATTCTTTGCCGAACTAAAATTTCTTGAAGGAAAAGAATTTAAAAACACATTTTGGATGACTATTGAATTGGAATAACAGTTTCTGTACTTAACTAAAATATTTAGATAGAAATTGTATCATAATAGAAATCTTAAAAACTGAAATGTTATCGGCCGGACTCGAACCCCGCAGCCTTTCCCTAAAAAGGGCGAATGCTCTGACAACTAAGCTACAATGGCCAGTACCGAGACCTAATTTTACTTAATTTATATTTACTTAATTTATAGTCTGCACCTACTGGAATTCTGTTGAAATACCAGTGTATCGTGTTACAACGATACTTAAACACTGAATTTTTACTAAAGTTGTTTTTACAAAGTGTGTAACTTGTAGTCACACACTTTGTCTTCAGAATTGAATAGAATTTACACACTTAAGAGCCATTTCACAAAATGCGCCGTCTTAGTACTGTGCCCACTTGTGTATCGTAATTTATTGCAATTTCGATTGAAGTTATATCAATATTTTGACAAAGTATATGCAAGAATTTCCTATATTACTGCAAAAATCGGTTCTCTAATGACCGTAGTTTATTTTGGAATAATTTTATTTTTGTAATTACTGTGTATTTAAACCAAAAATCACGATCAAATTGCGATGTTAAACTCAAAAATTGGCCGAATGGTTTATTTTTTGACTAAATAATTATAATACAATTCAATCATCTGTTACATTAAATGACGATTAAAATATATATCCAATGCTTTATGTATTTTTTTAAACTCAATTTATAAGTATTTTTGATTGAAATACGACTCTGAAATCAACTCTGCGCCCGTTTTTCAATAAAATGCTTGTGGGAAATTGATTACTATAGATGAAATAAGTTATTTTTAGGAAATGTGTTACATTAAACGTCAACACGAAAGCTTGGCCCATTTTTTGCGCATATTCAATAACTTCTAGTTATTACAGACTATGGTAATTTAGGAGCTCAAAATATTAGAAATTCGTGCGAAAACGTGAAATGGCTCTTAAGACGATCAGGATACCTGATTTACACTAACTAGACACGTATAATTCTTAGAAGTTACCACAAACAAATTTAACCTGGCTTTGAACTAGGTACCAATTTGTCTCAAATCTTCGATGGTAGCGACGTCAGTATCATAGTAAACCTTAGTAACCTATTGTCTGTGATGTACGGTTAGAGAGCTAGAGTAATTCTAGGTATAATTATACTCCATTAGATTGAGTATCAAAAGAGTCCCTTACCTTTTTTGTAATCGAATACCTATAACATAAAAGCCTTGTTTGCCGTAATTGGTAGGTAGGTGCCACTTAAACAAGATACTGAAATGGATACCATTCCTCTAATGAGTTTAATACTTATGCAGGTACATTAAAATTTATATCAGGGTATCTATGAAATTATGTAATACCCAAAGTACAAAAGAGTACCTAACCTTATGTTAATAAAATATGGATTTATCAATCGATGCTAACTTTGAAAACAGATATAATATGATCAGCTTCTATGACTAACACGTGTAGATAAAAAGCTTTTTATAAATTGTAACTTTAATTTACTTACCATGTAGGTAAGAATGTTTTTTTTTCAAGAATTTTGTGAGAACAGTTATACGAAATCATTGATACTGGGAGTAGTTACATGGAACGTTACATCGTTTCATCGCATATAAAACTACTCAATTACAAAGTAAAAGCTTTAAGCGACAACAAACGCTTGGATGATTTGTACGGGCACCGAGAAGATAAAAGTATATAAGTACGTCCCGAAGTAAAAACTGTGATCCAGCAAGTGCCTTACAATATTTTATTAGATATCCCACGCAATCCTAGCTTATTGGACTTTGTAAAATTGCAATATACGTAGGTAGTAATGAAAATAATAAAAAAAGTCAAGATATTTGTAGTATCATGGAATAAAAAACCAAGTTTAAGTGGAACTCGCGCACAAAGGGTTCCGTATTAAAACGGCAAAAAAATACGTTTGGTTTATGGGACCCCCCTTAAATATTTATTATATATTGTTTTTTTAGTATTCGTTGTTATAGAAGCAACGAAAATACATCATTTGTGAATATTTTAACTTTCTAACTATCACGGTTATTAGACTGACGGACAGCAAGTCTAAGTTACCGTTTTACTCTTTGGGTACGGAACCTTAAAAATACGTAGATAGGAGGTATCCTACCTACATCGAACCTATGATTTATTGCTGCAATTATGGTGCACGTATATTGCTTTATTCTTTGAAACATGATTAAGCATATAACGTTAGAAGCTTCTGACATATGATTCTAATAATACTACTAATCAATCTTGAAACGAAATAACTGCTATCCACGTAACAATAGAACAAATTATAGTTACACTAGTACATATGAACTCGTCTAGAGTAGAGAAGCCACAACTCATATCTAAGAAACGGGGCCGTTCTATATTACGACTATTTCCCTAGTTATTATTTACGTAAAATTCCCAATAGGTGTAGAAGAGGTACTTACGTTAACCAACGGGGTAGCAAGTATATAAATAATGTAAGTAGGTAAGTATATATTGTGGTATATCTTATCATTATTCATCGAGCCTTTTCCCAACTCAGTTGGGGTCGGCTTTCCAGTCTAACTGCGATTCGGCTGAACTTCAATATATTCCGTGAAGCGACTGCCATCTGACCTTAACAACCCATGGGCGATATCGAAGTTCTGTAGTTAGACCGGTCGGATTTTTAATATAGGGCTCCAACTACCCCTAACGACTGCCATAGATGTTTGTATGACAACCGGGACCGACGGCTTAACGTGCTCTCCGAGGCACGGAGGGGTCTCAATGTCTGATGAAATGGTCACCCATCCTAAGACCGGCCTGAGTCGATGTTGCTTAACCTTGGCAATGTGTTAACATTGTCAGTTACCTACCACTAGACCACGAGCTCCTCACCCTCTGTGCTATACCTTATGGGTATAAATATTTGACAGACACGTTAATGTACCTAAGTATCTATTCAATTTTTAATGTTCCCGACCGACTCTCCCAGGACTGTAAGTTATATTATAAAAACCTGCTTACGTACGTAATACCTACTTATCAAAACAAAGACACCGTAATAATACGAGTATCATAAAGGTTGGTACTTATTACAATTCTGAATCATATTTCGCAAATACAACTGCACGTAGATATGAAGCCTTCATCTGCTCCATTTCATTAAGCTGACTACCGTATTGTTACTGCTTAAACAATAGCGTACGATACTGGGATTACTTTCACGTAGGTTTATATTTTGTGGAGTGTTCTCATTTCATACAACTCTGATAGTAAATAATGATACGATCCAGCTGATGGTATGTACCTACCTAACAAAATTTGTAAAGTCTTCAGATGCAGTCAGGAAGTAAGCCTCCGAAGTTCTCACAATCAATTGAAACAAAAACAACTCAATATCTAGCAGGGTGCAAAGAGGCTCTACCAACATCTTTAGGGCCCCAGCGACCTCACCTGCTAGTGGCGCACCTGCTGATAAACGGACGAGGCTCGTTAATTTACGGTACCTATGGAGTGGCTTCGGCCCCTACGTGGGTACCAGGTGGTACAACAGTGTTGGTCCGGCGGGGTACCACCGTGCAGCTGTGCTAAAGCCCCCCAAGTAACCCAGCCCAGGCTGGGTTGCGTTAGGGGTTCAGCAGCTGCACCGCCGGGCCCGGGGCGATGTATGGTGCAGCAGGCATGGGACCAGTGGGGGCGAAACGGAGTCTAGTGTGGGTGGTGTGGGTCGATTCGCCGGCCAGGGAGACCCTTAGCAACGGCGTTGCCGCGGCCGCCCGCAACACAGTCATGGGGCCCGCCTGGGGCCAACCACCCCAGGAGGCTGCCCCACATGTTGCGCATAATCCTGATGTGGGATCGTCGCTCCGGGTGGTAACCGGTGTGGGGTAGCGGCGGCCTTGCATCAGGGGGGTTTGGGAGCCCTTCCGTCCGGCGAGTCGGCTCCGACCTAACCACACGGTTCTAGACAAAGCTAGCCCCTGCGCTTTGGCACTTACTGCTGCACCAAATGTCGCCCTGTCTTCACGCTTCTTCTTCAAAATCTACAATGGCAGTGCAACAAAAAAGAAATAAACGTTACACAGCGGCCCTAGGAAACCCCACAACTTCACATTTCGAGGTGGAGTTCACTAACGTCCGTGGACTCCATGCGAACCTCGATACCGTCCACCACCACCTTGAGACGGCACGGCCCGCTGTGATTTTCCTCACGGAGACATAAATACGCCGCCCTGACGACACGTCTTACCTGTGTTACCCCGGCTATGTCATCGAGGAACAATTTCAAGACAAAGCCGGGGTGTGCGTGTTCGTTAGGGCGGATGCTTGCTGCCGCCGGTTGCGCTGCCTAGAGAACCCCTCCAATTCCGTCCTTTGGCTGCACGTAGACCATGGCTCTATGAGCCAGATCTACGTGTGCGTCTACCGATCCCACACAGGGGATTCTGAGACAACAAAGCTCTTCCAGTACCTCAGCGAGACGGCTGATGAAGCGCAGGTGCGGTTCCCGAACGCTGACCTAGTATTTCTGGGGGACTTCAATGGCCATCACATTGAATGGCTGGGGTCCCTCAAGACTGATCATGCGGGTAGAGCCGCCCATGCATTCGCTCTCTCCCACGGTCTGACCCAGATGGTATGCGGGATCACCCGGATACCAGACAGGTCAGATCACGCGCCCGCTCTGCTGGATCTACTGCTGACGAGTCGCCCAGCCCAGTACAGTGTTTCGGTAGGAGCCCCACTGGGTAGTTCCGACCACTGTGTTGTTCACGCTGGCATGAAGGTGTCACCTCCTGCACGTCCTGTACAAACGTCACGACGACTATGGCACTACTCGTCAGCGGATTGGGACGGTCTACGCGATTATTATGCGTCCGTCCCCTGGAGCCAGCGCTGCTTTGTAGGAAAGGCTCCTTCGGATAGTGCTTCTGCTATTGCTGGCGAGATCAGTTTAGGGATGGATTATTACATCCCTTTCACTGATGTCGCCAGTATCCGCAGAGCCCGTCCCTGGTTCGGGCGAGATTGTGCCAAAGCTGTTCGACAAAAACAGTCGGCATATCGCGCCTGGATCAGGGCCCGGGCTGTGCGCGACCCAAACGTGGGCCACCTCAAAGCAGCGTACAACCGGGCCACAAAGTCGAGTAAGAGGGCCTTTAAGAGAGCGGATGCCCAGCGCGTCGCGCGGCTTGGTCAGGAGCTCACTTCCCATCCCACGGGCAGCCGTGGATTCTGGCAACTGGCCAAAGCCGTGCAATCTAACTTTTGTCAGCCCTCGCTGCCACCGCTGCGTTACCCAGATGGAACACTGGCTCACAAAGCCCAAGAGAAAGCGGATATGCTCGCAGACCTCTTTGCGGCTAATTCCCGGGTCGACGACCGTGGCCTGCAGCCCCCCGCCATCGCCAACTGTGGCCACACAATGCCTGATATTGTTATCAGGCAATGTGATGTACGGGCAGTGCTGCGGTCACTGTACACGCGGAAAGCCAGTGGCCCTGACGGCATTCCGGCGGTGGTGCTACGAAAATGTGCAGCTGAGTTGTCTCCAGTATTAACGCGTCTGTACCGCCTGTCATACTCTTCAGGGCTCGTGCCGGAGGTCTGGAAGGAGGCGAACGTACAACCGATCCCCAAGAAAGGGGATCGGTCCGATCCAGGCAACTATCGACCCATAGCTGTCACCTCAGTCATTTGCAAGGTGCTGGAGCTCCTTATAAATAAGCAGCTCATGCAATTCCTAGAGGATCACTCGCTAATCAATGATCGACAATACGGCTTCAGGCCAAAGCGATCAACGGGTGATCTTCTGGCATTCGTAACGCATGTCTGGGGTGGGGCTATGGAAAGGCACGGCGAGTCCTTGGCTATTAGCCTGGACATCGCCAAAGCCTTCGATAGGGTCTGGCATGCTTCGCTCCTTTCCAAGCTTCCGGCATATGGTCTACCTCCTCAACTGTGCAGCTGGATTGCCAGTTTTTTAAACGAGCGCCGAGTGCGGGTCCTCTGCGATGGCCAGGCTTCTCGCTTCTTGCAAGTGAATGCCGGGGTACCGCAGGGGTCCGTACTATCACCAACTCTCTTTCTTCTGCATATCAATGATATGCTATCCCTCGGGAACATTCATTGCTATGCAGATGACAGCACACTGCACGGGAGTTACTCGGTTCGTCCGACGGCGGGGCGATCTGAGATTGAGGAGGAGAGACGACGACTCGTGGCTGATCTCGACCGTAACCTCGACAGTATCTCTCAATGGGGTACCGAGAACCTGGTCGAGTTCAATGCCCGTAAAACACAGGCGTGTGCATTTACTGCGAAGAAATCCCCTTTCCTTCCCCTACCCTCTCTTCAGAATGCATTATTACCAATGAAGGACAACCTTGATATCCTTGGCATAGACGTTCGTCGAGAGCTCAATAATAAAAACTACATCGAAAGATGTATAGGGCTAGCTTCGCGGAAACTAGGAATACTGAATAAGGTAAAGAGATTCTTTACACCGGACCAGAGGTGTCTGCTGTACAAGACGCAGATTAGACCCTGCGTCGAATACTGCTCTCACCTCTGGGACGGCTCCGCGAAGTATCTGCTGGACGCTCTCGACGCTATGCAGCGACGGGCTATCCGTATTATAGATTGTCCGGAGGTAACGGGAAGCCTTGAGCCGCTAGTTCAGCGCCGAACAATAGCTTCCTTGGCCGCATTCTACCGTATTTACCACGGCGAGTGTTCTGAAGAGCTCTTCAATCTGATCCCACCCTCTTCCTTCCGATCCCGAACGACTCGTGCCGGGCAGAGATGCCACCCCCACACAGTGGATAGCATGTTCGCGAGAACCGAACGTTTTAAACGTTCGTTTCTCTGCCGAACGATAGTGGCCTGGAACGCCCTGCCTGTGCACGTGTTTCCTCCCACATATAATCCTGGGTTCTTTAAGCGGAGCGTGAAGAGGCACATCAGTAAGTAGGTCGTCAAGTTGAGGGCCACTCTCAATAGTAATGTGTGCTGTGAGAGTGGCCCACAATCGCTAGACGTCGTCACGACTTACCACCAGGCGGGCGGCGTCAATTTGGCGAACCAAATATAAAAAAAAAAAAAAAATCTAGCAGTTTAGAAGGCCGCTTTGCTGTGAGGTTTCTGTCTTCACTCATCGACGCGGTAAAACTTAACCCTCAAAGATGCTAGATAATACACTGATGTTCACGTAAATAGGTACATATAACGCTGGAGGAGAGTGGAGGCAGGGGTGTGTTTGCGCCTCGGTAGGTACTCTCGCTCTTACTAGCTGTTACTGCTGTTATCGCCATATAGATTGATAATTCGTCAACTGCGCAGCTTGATGATCAGCGTTCTTTATGTGGGACCTGTACCCGATCCAAACTCCACCTGCACCCTGGAATCATTCTTATCGGACCTAAGAAAAGCCTAACACCTCACCTGAGAAGGTGGACTACACGCATCAATCCATTCATACACTGACACAGGCTAGAACTTAGGATATGATTGGTAGTAGGTTCCCGCAGGGACAGAAACACAAATAGGTCACATCTCGTACGCCAGATTCCCCTGAGTGGTATATTGTACACCCAAGCTTTCCTAGTTTAACTTTCCCACGTAATATGGGGCGAGTCTTTAGTATCTATCAGAGGCTCGTCCATAGATCAGCAGGTGCGCCACTTGCAGGCGTCTCATCTACATTGCAAATGGTGCACCTACTCCCAAAGATTTTGATGGGACCCCTTAGCACCCGGAGGGGTTTAAAAACGAGAAAACTATTGCATACGGTCGGAACAGGCGTGCGTCTGCTACCGCTATCAGGCCTATGTCACTCGCCTAACAATCGCAAAAAATACGTGACGTCAGCGACAACTTGAAGTTGTAAGTCAGTAAGGGTTGTCTCTTGTTTGTGATATGGCATTGACCATAGAGTTGATATTGAAGCATTAACGTCATAATTATTGGTGAAATTATGCTGGTACTTTCCTGTCAACCCTAACGTTCAAATTATGTTCTCTGTAAACAAAAGGATATGCTTTAATTAACGTCGGAGTGCAAGTTCTGTATGTAAGTACTATTCTCTATTCTGTCCCGCTACCTATATCTAAACATCTATGTAAGTATACTTACTGTGCTTAAGCCAAGCTTTCATGAATCACTGACTCTACAATCTTCATGCCATCGTTTCTCGGGATTAGGTCCTGTGATGAAATGTCATCATAATATAGGTTTTGTTTAGGTACCTAGGTACTATACAGTGAGGCAAAATTTATTTTAGTTGATGCTGAACGCCTAACCGATGCTTCTCAGGACCAGAAGGCTGGCTATTTTCTGGCCCAAAGAATAAGTATCGCCATCCAACGTGGCAACACAGCCAGCATTCTGGGAACCTTCCCAGTCGGCAATGACGCGGAGGATTTTTTAAACGATATTTTGTAATGTTAATATTTTTAGTCTATAATTATGTTTATTTTGTATATTGTAATTCTTATTGTAAATAAATTCAACACCATTTTTGTATTTATACATTTAAAATATAGCTAAATTTTAGTTTGAACTTAGAGGTTCTGTAATTAACTAATCCATCTTTAAGGATGTCAGCAAGAGCTTCTTGCGATAAAGCTACAAATTGGTCCCTTTTCAGAATTACCTACAGTTTACACCTAAGATTGTGTAAGATGTTCAAAAGAAGTTTCAAAATATACCATAATTTATTTCAGTAATTTATTAACGACAACAAAATTCAATTCACAGTTACAGTAGCTAGTAACTAGTACGACGATCAAAATGACAACCATTGGACTACATAAAGTGCTTATCGTTGCGCAAAAATCGTGAATTGTGGAAAACATTTTAACGAGCTACGAAGTATTTGCCTTGTCGTCAGAACTTTTGACTCTATCAGATAGAGAATCAAAATAAATACTCCTGTACATTAAAAAATAAATAGTAAATAGAGGACATGGTTGTGGATTTGTAGTACCATTAATCCATTGTTTTGTTAGAGAACAAATAGGAGAAGACAAAAAGCGTCTAGACGGGTTAAACAGTTTTGGTATTTTACAGCCATCCGTGATTTACCGCAATGACCAATTAATGAGTCTCAAAGAAAGACAATGGGCAGTGAAAAGTCTTTTACTAGATAGAGGGTCTGCAAAATGGCAGTTCTGTATCTTTGAAGGTACTTTTCAAGGCTGGTCCTATCTTTATTAACCCTTGTTATTAGGTATGATAAGATCTAACACAAAATTTGGTTTTATACTTACTTAGGTATGTTAGTATTTAGGTAGACAATATACAGTTTTACTATTTTTTTTTGTTGGTCGCAATAATAACCTACATATCCAGGGCCCAAATCATTCTCACATGCACTTGTTGCACCTGCTGACTCTCACGTGTATGTGTTACATATAGTTTGTCATTCGTCATTCGCTTAGTGCATCGCCCAACGACTCAATATTACACTGATAACCGCATCGTTATCACTTTTAGTGGTTTATACAGCGGCCTTTATTATGTCCATATTTCACCAGTCACTGAGTGAGTTCCACGTGATAGGAGCCCCCCACCCATTGCTGTTACCGGGTACTTTGGCCTCGTCCGTCAGATCGCTTGCTGACGCATGAGTTAGAGATGCCGCTTGGCAGCATCATCATTACAGAAGCCAACTATACTACCTCTATACAGTACCTACACTGTGTGTAGAGGTAGTATAGTTGGATTCTATAATATCTAATCATGCTTCTAAGCGACCCTACATCCCTACGGCCGTACATTAATGAAATGTATCTGACTAGGCACATATTGCCTTTCCAAAAGTGGCGAAATATCAGACCCTCGTCTATTAATGTAGGTAGGAATTAAGGAGCCTATATGTTTTTTTTTGTATGAGGGTTTTTCCACACCTCCGCATATGGCGAAGCCTTTTATAATCAAGTTTTGGTTGAATATTTTTAATTAATGCAAAGAGCCTCACGGGCTCGTATTTATTATTCCTTTGTCTTATTTATTGTCTTTATTTGTTTTACTAATCTTGCGTTTTAATTTTATTCTAATTTATTATTTTAAAATTTTCAATGTTGATTTATATTAAAAAGTTGTTTTAGTTCTTGTTCTGCTTGAATATATATATATTGAACAAATTTATTAATAATTAAATGCCAAAATTAAGGAAGCTTGAAGATATTAATTCATAATATTACGTGTAATATTGGTAACAATATCTTTCACCTTCCCCCATTTCGTTTACCTACAGTGCTGATTATCTTGTGAGTATATGCAAGGAATTCTGTTCTTAAGTAATAGGTACTTAAATAAATGGTGTAGATTTTGCCTTTCTAAAGTTACGTTAAAACTATTCTCAAAATTGTATTTATCGTGCATATGCACAGGGCAGTCCAAAATGAGATGTATAACTGTTTCGTCAACGTCTGGGTCGCAGGCGCAGGACGGGCTTGCCCTACACTTAAAACGCGCCAAGTATTCGGCAAATCCGCCGTGCCCCGTCAACAACTGGGTCGTAGTACCGGCGACCCGGCATCCTGGGGACGATACTATACGCTTCCACTGCACAGGGCAGAAAAAGCTTGGTGACGGAGGCGGTCGTACCTTCTTTGTACCGCTGATTCCATTTGCGAAGCGTGTCCACATGTAGGTACACATGTAGGTAGGTACCTATAGCCAAGATTACAACCTCGAGTGGGTCACCACTCGGCGCGTCTGCATACTTAGGTACCTACATTGTTTTAGTTTGAAAGATAAATTAGGTATTCTATTAAAGTTTTACGTCGTCTAGACCGCTTAAAATGGTTGTTACGTTAACGAACTTTTAACTAGCCTTAGATTATTTGCCCCATTACATCTTTGACGCTGATTTTGAGTTCTGAGTCATTGAACTGCATGGGCTGAATTCGAACCCGTCTTATTATATATACCTACATTCTTTCCTACATAGTTTTTTTTGTATATGTTTATATACAAAAAAATATAAACATATACAAAATGTATATGTTTTACCAGCTATCAGCGCCTACTACGTAAGTAGGTACAAAATCTTACGAAGATCTAGACTTCTAGACGAAACAATTTCAGTGACAATTAACTCTAGTTGGCAGGTACGTCAATCAGAACTAAGTAGGTTACGAGTAGGACCTATCTATGGTTGTACTAACTTGATATACCTAAGGCATGCATGCTGTCGTTGCACGGTTGAAACGGCTCTTTGAAACAGAAATTTAAAATCGTGTACCTATTGAGACAGTTGTTTTAGAGCAAATTACCTACGTGATACCCGTGGAGGTACCTACCTACCTATTATACCCGTACGACGTTATCTTGAACACACAGTTGGTTTAAGACCTGGATACACGGTCATAAACCAACAATGTGTTTAAAACAGACATATTTAGTGTCTACACGGTTAAAACCAACAGTGTTCCATAGAACAGTGTACAGGTATGACGTCATTTGGTTCAAAATATCTGTCTACACGAGTATAGTCTTCTGTTTTAAACAGCCGTTTAAAACCGTGTATTACATGGGGCACACTAAAAGTTTTGCACTTCTAGCTAATCGGAACTGTTTGAATTTCGAATGTTATATTTTTTTAAACGTTGCAACCTTCTTAGTATAAAAAAAACAATTGGCGGTAAATCATTTGTCAATTGTTTTTTATCACACATCAAAGTTCTACGTATGCAACGAAAATGGAATTAAGTCGAAAAGATTTTAGAGCGATGACTTTTTTTGATTTTAAAAGTTCTCTCTCTCCGCAAGACTGTGCCGTTCGTCTTCAAAATGCATTTGGGAGAGAAGCACCTTGTTTGAGCACCATGAGGCGATGGTTTGCTGAATTTGAGAGAGGTCTAGTTTCTTAATAAGACGAATTTCGTGAAGGGCGGCCTTCAACTGCCGTCAACGAAAATAATCTGGCTACTGTTAAGCGGTTAATTCAAGAAAACCCGCAGATTACCTATGAGACAATTCGAGGACTATTGGGGATTGGTTTCAATTTCAATTCAATTAAAATTTTCTGGATTTGACTCATCAAATCCAGAAAATTTTACACGAAGAATTGAAAGTTCGGAAACTTTGTTGTCGTTGGATCCCTCATGAACTGACAGCGGAGCAGAAGCGGGATCGCGTGGAATGGTGCTCACAGATGCTACTGACCACGGACATTCTAATGCTGTTTATGACATTGTCACAGGAGACGAAACGTGGATTTATTGTTTTGAACCCGAAAAAAAACAGCAATCTTATGAATGGGTGTTTGAAAATGAGAACAAGCCAACAAAAGTGAGGCAGGTGACCAACGTTGGTAAAAAAATGATCGCGTTTTTTTTCTCAGCTAAGGATTCCATCTGTACAATTCCACTTGAAGATCAAAAGAGTGTTAATGCCGAGTGGTATTCTACCATTTGTTTACCCAGGGTGTTAGAAAAAGTTCGTGAAAGACGACCCAAAAGCCGCGTTCTCCTACATCATGACAACGCTACTTCACACACGGCCAACAAAACAAAGTAATTTTTAGCTTCCGAAAAAGTACACTCGTCACCCATCCTGCTCATAGCCCCGACCTAGCACCCTGTGATTTCTGTATTTTCCCCAAAATCAAAGATTTGATGAGAGGTTTAACTTTTACAACTCCGAAGAGGCAGTGATAGCGTTCAATCAGCATGTAGAAAACATGCCTTCAGATCTGTGGTCCTCCTGTTTTAAAAAATGGTTCGATCGCATGAAAAAATGTTTAAAATGTAAAGGAGAGTATTTTGAAAAGCAATAAACATAATATTTTGGTTTTGACATGTTGTTTTTTTAAGTTACGCAAAACTTATAGTGTGACCTACGTATATACCTATACCCTTTAATTTATTAGGGTGTCTGCCGTTTTGCCGAAAAGATTTTGACAAAATTTCATTACCCAAACTTTTAGCAACCTTTTTTTATACCATTGCAATATTTTGAATGATTTTAATACGCATATTTTTATTTGGTAAAATTTTTACTTGGCAAAATATTAACAAGTATAATGTCAGTATGGCATTTTAGACCAGTGTCGATAATTTCTGAAACCAAAAAAATCATAGTAGAATGAAACCCATTACAAAAGGACGAGAATATAACAAAAATGAAGGGAAAAATAATTTACGGTCGATCTGAGGTCGGGAAGTTGAAAGGGGTGAGTTTTTAAGGGTAAACACGGTTTATCTCGATTTCCGGCAAAACTACAAATCCTATGGAAAAAAAATTTATGACTAAGTTGTAGGTAATAAAGAGACCTACAACTTTTGGACTTACACTTTTTTCACATAACCTCAAAATTTATGTGAAAAATTCAAATAATCAAGTTTTTTATTTTTTATTTTTATCTTATGCAAAACAATTTTTTTTTTCACGAAATTTGGTGAAAACTTACCTTTTTATGTCCCGAAGACTGTAATTTTTTTGATTTGAAATATTAATTTTTTACCTAATTTTGACTTAAAATCGAAAAAACACCCTAATTTTCAATCGAAAATTCTCACGTCAAAATATCAGCTTTTTAAAAAATGTCGGGAAGTTTTTTGTTTGTTGAAATCTCTTCTTTCTGATAATGTAAAATATATATACATTACTATGATAAATGTTCTCAGAAAAGGCAAAGAAAAGAAAAAAACTCGAATCTGATTTTTTTTTAATCACTATGTACAATTTTGAGGTTGAACCTTTGTAAAATTTACTCTTTAATTGCTTGAAAAACGCAAGATTCCATGTTACATTGATAAACAAAAAATACAAATCGAAATGTACGATCGACCGTAAATTTTTTCCCTTCATTTTTGTTATATTCTCGTCCTTTTGTAATGGGTTTCATCCTACTATGATTTTTTTTTCACTTTTTACCATTTTCAAAGGCTTCAGCCCTAGTCTATTTGGTCTTTAATCAAATGATTTATTACAGTAAACAATCTTCAGACAATAAACGTTTGGTGAAATGATTGGTTAAGACAAAAAATATTAATTGTAATTTGTTTTTAGTAGGTTACCCGGAACTCAACTATTTAGATTAGGTTAATTTCTTCTTTAAACAAAATGGGTAGGTTAGGTTAGGTTAAAACTGTAAAACCTCCTACGCACGAGCCGCGCGAGCGAAGCGAGCGGTGCGGCAGCGGCCGGCGAGTGCCAGAAACGATTTGCATTAATAGAAAAAAGAGATTGTTTTTAGTAGGTTACCCGGAACTGAACTATTAAGATTAGGTTAATTTCTTCTTTAAACGAAATGGGTAGGTTAGGTTAGGTTAAAACTGTGACCTCCTACGCACGAGCCCAGCGAGCGAAGCGAGCGGTGCCGCGGCAGCGGCCGGCGAGTGCCGGAAACGATGATTTTGCGTAAAAACTGTTATTCCAACTGAAATATTTGACTAAATAAAAAATGTTAAAGTAGGTACTAGTTGGTAAACAAGTAATAGTTTAAACGTTCATTTCCCAAACATTAGGTTTGCGTTACAATTTTTTGTGAATAGATTTTTTGCTAAGTACTTAATAATTTGGCAAATGAAATTATGCGAAAATTTTTTTCGGAAGTGACCATTTCTCAAATTCCTTTCGGTCAAACAAGGGAGACCCAATTTATTACCGGTTTCCACTGCCCAAGTCCAAATTTATTTGTAAACTCCACCCACAAAAATATTAACCAACCGGCCAAGAAGTAGGCCTACACCTAAGTGTTAGTGTCAGGCCACGCATAGAATAGGGTTCCGTCCGTGGTCGCCAATAATAGCACGTGCATGAAATGTTACTAAAATGAAAACTAAATCTATGCTGTAGTACATATTTTAGGTACTATATACTCGTAGCTTGTCTCAATGTACCTATTCTAAAACGGTTTTCTCTTATTATATGACAAAGATAGCTCTCTCTAGAGAAAAGTTTTATAAGCTCTACTTCACTTACCTACCTACAGCACAGAAAAAATCGCAACAGCTACAGCCTATAGTAACGAAGCCATACCTACAGCGATTATGCGATTTGAGTAAATGCGCAAGTCGTTGTAAACTTTTATTTATCTATCCTTAGGCCGGTACCGCCAGGTCCGAAATTAGTTGATTTGTATCGTTAGACATAGAGCTACACGGTCGTCGTATACGACGTCTTTAGACTATTAAATTTGAAATACTTTAGTTGTGATTTTATTTTTTAATATTTATTTATACCCGCAGAGACATGTTTGATCGAAGTTTATACTAATTAATTATTTATATTTGACTGAGTGAGCGAAGCGTCTGCATTTCGAGATTGGACAATATTGCTTTCGTCTTTCTGTCTGTCGGTACGTGTGTTCCGGGCAGGCAGCCAGTTTTTACCCAATCTCGACGAAACTTGGCACAAGTGTTCCTTGATATTATATTAATATTATGAATTTACATAGTTTTCCAAATCGCTTCACGGAAAATATCGATGTTTAGCCGAATCGCAGTTAGACTGGAAAGCCGACCCCAACTTTAGTTGGGAAAAGGCTCGGTGAATGATGATGACATAGTTTTCCAAGCTATCGAATTTTATAAATTAGGCCTTTTATCTTTAGGGCCAGCTATTTAGCTTTCAGAGGGGAAAGGGCACGATTGTCGATAGATCGACGTGGTATTATTATTTCCTTTATTTAACTTGATACATATTTAGTACATTTTTAAATAAATCTATAAAAAAAATACAAATATATTTAAAAATATAAAAAATAGGGCCCCACCGGTATCGAGTACAAGGACCAAGCTACCGGTGGTTAGGGCTCCAGAGACAAGAATTTCCTCACGATGCGTGCCGTGTCGAGTAACACTGCCTTCTGCATCAGCCCCTTGACCCAACTGTCTAACGAGAGCCTCTGTAGGTGTTGGTCGAGGCTCTTGGCGATCAGTCCATGCACGGAAACGACTATCGGTACAATAACAGCTGAGCTTACATGCCACATGTCGACAATCTCGTGGGCCAAATCCAAGTACTTTACTTGTTTGTCTTTTTCCGCTTTCACGAGATTGCAATCATGCGGAATAGTAATATCAACTATTATTGCACGGCGCTCTAACCGATCTACTATCACTATATCAGGCCTATTTGCAACAATAGTCCTGTCCGTGATAATAGATCGGTCCCAGTACAATGTGATATGATCATTTTCGAGAACTGGGTCAGGCACATACTTGTAATATGGCACTTCTGAATCCACGAGTTTGTACTTCAGAGCAAGCTGTTGATGGACGATCCTAGCTACTTGGTTATGTCTATGCAAATACTCTCCGTTGGCCAGACTGGAACAACCAGATATAATGTGTCTAAGGGATTCACCGGGACGGTGGCATGCCCGACATATGTCAACCGTACCATCCTTCAGAATATACCTCCGGTAGTTCTTCGTCATAACAACTTCGTCCATAATTGCAAAGACAAAACCTTCGGTTTCACCAAATAGGTCTCCGAATCGTAGCCAGGATATAGATGATTTAAAATCAATATCAGGTCCGTGTAGGGCCTGATAAAAGCGTCCATGTAGCTCTTTACTCTTCCATACATCCATGCGGTCATTAGTATTCAGTATCACAGGTTTGCGCCAGTTCTCTTTAGCCAAACCGAGCGGGGTCAGTCCATTGTCTACAGCAACAACATCACGATGCAAATCCTCGTCCACCTGCAGGAAGTATTCCCTGAGATTGCACACCTCACGGTTGTGAAGGGTCTTAGCATTAAGAAAGCCACGGCCCCCACACTTCCGCGGTATGTACAATCTCATTACAGATGAACGCGGATGATGCATTCGGTATGTAGTGAGTAGTGTACGGACTTTTCTATCCAGAGCGTCAAGTTCTGTCTGAGTCCATCTGAGTATGCCAAACGAGTACATCAAGACTGGCATGACCCAACCATTGTAGGCTCGCACCTTGTTACCGCCCGATAAAAGACTATTAAGTACTTTTCTCAGGCGGCCAAAGAAGCGTTCCCTCAATGATTGTTTCATAGCAGTCTCTAAAATGCCCAACGCTTGTGACATACCCAGGTATTTATAAGTATCGGTTGCGGAAAGAGACCTAAGTTGAGTCGAATCCGAAAGTTGTGTTCTTTCGGACTCCACTACCTCACCCTTCTTTACATGCATGATCGCACACTTGTCCACGCCAAACTCCATTCTGATAGAGCTACTAAAGGTTTCTGTTACCTTTAGTAGTGCCATCAGTTGGTGATTGTTTGGGGCAAGTAATTTCAAATCATCCATGTAGAGAAGGTGAGATAAAACCTGACCATCCTTCCGCAACCGATACCCTAGGCCTGAATTCTCCAGCAAAGTGCTAAGAGGGTTCAGGGCCAGACAAAACCATAATGGACTCAGACTATCGCCCTGGAATATACCACGTTCGATTTTTATCGGTCCACCATTACCACAAGTTCGTCGACACCCTGAATAGCACAAGACTGTCTTCCATTGCCCCATACATGCCCCTAAGAAGGTACATAGAGTTGCATCAATCTTATACAACTCCAGCACCCTCCGAAGCCATGTATGAGGCACAGAGTCATAAGCCTTCTTGTAATCTATCCAGCATGTCGCCAAATCCTTGTGGTTACGGCGTACCTGTTGGCTAATAATCATATCCATAATTAGGAGCTCTTTAGTGCCACGAGCCCTACTTCTACATCCATTTTGAGAGATTGACATGATGTTGTTATCATTTATGTGGGATGATATCTTTTGTCTCAAAATAGATGTTAGAAGCTTATAGATCGTTGGTAGACACGTAATTGGTCTATAATTTTTAGGCTCTATGGCACTACCAGATTTGTATAAGAGATGGGTCATACCAGTGGTAAGAAAATCGGGAAGCGATCCTGATTCCAAAGATGATTGGAATTGAAATGCCAACCGTCCATGCGAACTTCGGAACCATTTTATCCAAAAGTTATGCAGCCCGTCTGGTCCTGCTGATTTCCAGTTTGGTAACAGACGGACTGTATTGGTGATATCATTTTCTGTGATATTTATTGGTTCCATAGTTTTAATTGGTTCACATAGACGGTCAACATCGTGCATCCATCCATCCTCTATGTGATCGACAGGGACCGACCAAATGCCACTCCAAAATGCAACGGTACTATCATCATTTGGCCGATGCATGTCAATCACATTTAAATCAGATCGTTCCCAATCTCTGTATACCCATCTCTCATCTCTTTGGAACGTGCGGTTTTGGGAATACCGGTCTACTCTTTTCTTATATCTTTTAATACGATTTGCCCACGCATAAACTTTTTGCTTTAGGTAGTCGATACGCTCTGTGACCCGAGAAGCAAATTCTTGGGGTCTAATATTGGTCCCCAAGAACGCCCGGCTCACAAAGCGCATCACTCTAGGTCGACTATTGCCCGACCTAAAGCAAATGAGTTTCCCAATGAGTACCCTGGTCTCGGTAATACGACGCTCAATCCTACACTGCCAAGCTGGTGCAACATATTTCGGTCGAGTAGCTTTATCACTGTTTAAATACTTAATATTTGCTACTCGACATGCTGCCACAGCTCCACAGTACAGAATTGAATGTGTATCACCGAGATTTTCACTACCGTCAAAATAGGATGACAGTAATGAATCCAGAGCACACATTAGGGCTATATTTTTCTTATGCGTAGGCAAACGCGGTAGACAAGGTCTTTCGGTAGGTGTTACGTTTCGATATTCCCTCAGTGCACATTCCAAAGCGCTCCCTAATTGTACATTGCAATGAGTACTTACATCTGTAACCCTGGTATCCAATAGATCATCATCAGTGGGACATTGTGGAGTATTAGTTGGTACAGGTGTACTTGATGATGTAGATAATGTGATACCAGGATTATCCTGTAAATCTGAGCGAAGCCTCTCAAGCACGGCGTTATCCAACATATGGCTACGCTGTATAACCCGTACTTGATCCGATAGACGTTGTGCTGATGCGATGACAGTTGGTTCAAGTTCCTGAAACAGAGAAAGCATCCGTACACGATACGCTGTGAGGTTAATTCCTCCCTCTGTAGCCGCATAGTATGCCCGCATGACATTTTCGTTTATGGAAGAAGTCCATCGCATGCGGTGCACATTACCACCGGTAGCGGGGTCCCTAATCGAAGCCGGGGGGCGTCGAGGTCCCAAGCCAGTCGGTGGCCGGCCTCTCCCCTGCCGACGTACAGGTGGAGGCGACGTCGGTGGAGAGAAATACTCGTCGCTGCTAGAGCTCGACGCCTCACTAGTAGCCAAAGTTTCCGGCAAGTGGGAGGCGGAGCTATGCGGCGGGTCCGGGGTTGGTATTAGTGCACTTTGTGTCTGTCTGGCTTTTGCTCTTGTCAGCATTATCCTTAATTATCATCCATCGATTTCTTGAGATTGTTTATATTCGTTTACCATTTTCTTAAAGTGACATATGCCAAACATCTTTGCAATTTTTGGTAGGTAATATTTCTTTATCTTGATTATAATTATAGTTTGTATACGTGATTTATAAATTTATTGCGAATCTTGCTATGTAATATGTAATTATTGTAAAAATTTTGATTGTACAAGTAAATAAAAATATTAAAATAATTTTAAGATGAAAAATGATGTTAGATGATTTCAAGGGTTGCCAGGTTATTATTATTATTATTTCCAACGGGGACACCGGCAGCCGGACGGACGATCCACCCGCGGTTCTTGCGGGCCACTTCGTCCATTTCCCCAGTTCTCCCCTTGGGGAGAGTATGGTTGATCCAGCTCTCACGGTCCCCCGTCGAATCTTCTTGTGTCCTTTACAAATCTTATTATCTGTTCCACCTTCAGATTGCTAATGTCATCTTCGTATAGTCTGTCCGACCCTAGGAGTTCCCATCTGGTCAATGAGTACATGGGGCATTCTGCCAGCAGGTGGAAGCTTGTTTCATCGCTGTCCATGCACTCTGGGCATTTCGGGTCGGTTTTTACTCCTATCACTGTCAGATGTCTGTTTAGTCGACAGTGCCCTGTTATTACTTCTATGGCGAGTCTCATGTTTCCTCTTGAGAGTTTCATGATATGACTCGTCGTTCTCTTGTCCATACCCTTGATGAAGATTTTCGACTGTCTCATTCCAGTCGAGGTCTTCCATCTTTGGTTGGTTTCTGCTGTTGTTCTGTGGCTGATTACTCCTTTGGCGATTTTGTGTGCTATGGGCAACCGGGGTTCCGGCCCCACAAAGGTTTCATCAGCACCTTCTCTGGCGAGTTCATCAGCCCGCTCGTTGCCCGTGTTTCCCTCATGTCCGGGGACCCAGGCAATCGTTACGTCGGTGTTCTTGGCCAGTTTATCTAGTGATTCCTTACATTCCTTGACTGTTGCTGATGTTATCTCCACTTTGTCAAGCGCTTTCAGTGCCGCCTGGCTATCGCTGTATATGGTCACCTTTCCTGTTGTGGTTAGGTGTTCCATTATTTCCACGCATTCCTTTATGGCATATATCTCTGCCTGAAAGACACTTGCAAATCTTCCTAGGGGTATTGACCTGTCCAATTCAGTTCCATCTTTGCATGTTATATGCACTCCGGATCCGGATAGACTAGTCAATTCCTTTCTTGAACCGTCTGTATAGCAGATAGTATCACTGGGATCTATGCGCCATTCATCTCGTTTCCCTATGTGTATTCTGTATTTCTTGTCGAAGATTCTCTCCTTCCTAATTAGGTCGTTATTGGATAGAATCATTGACAATTTATCTTCGTAGTTCTTACTTATACTTGCATGACCTTTGTCCATAAAATTTCCGGTCCATAGGCCAGTGCTTCTTAGTTTGAACCATTGTTCGGTTGCTTTTCTTTTTATTTCTAGATCCAAGGGATTCAGCCCCAGTATGATCTCTAGCGAGGCTGTTGGTGTAGACCTCATCGCGCCCGTGGTCATTAGGGCTGCAAGCCTTTGGACTTTATCTAGTTCTTGTTTGTTTTCCCCGATGGCAGCCTTGTGCCACCATACCAGGGCTCCATGTAGGATTCTTGGCAAAATTATTGCCTTATAAATCCATAATGCTACTTCTGGTTTTATGCCCCAGGTTCTTCCTATTGTCCTTTTACATTGCATCATTGCCATTTTGGCTTTTGCACATGTATTGCTAATATGAGTCTTGAAGGTTAGCTTGCTGTCCAGGGTTACTCCTAGATATTTCACCTCCCTGACTTTTTCCAGTTCGTGATTATCTAGTCTCATTGGTACAGCACATCCTATTTTTGTCTTATTGGTGAACAAGACTAGTTTGGTCTTGTCAGGGTTTAGGTCTAAGCCCTTACTCCTGCACCATGCTAATGCTTCTTTTAGGCCTCTGTTCATGATTTCGCACATGACGCTGAGGACTTTTCCTGTCACTAGGAGCACACCGTCGTCAGAGTAGACTTGCGTGTATATGTGCATCCTGTTTATCTTTTTTATTAATTCATCTATGAGCAGGCACCATAGTAGTGGGGATAGGCATCCTCCTTGTGGGAAGCCTCGTTTTGCCACCACATTGTATGTTGTTCCTGCTATTTCTGCCTGTATCTTACGGTGTTTCAGCATGTTTTTCACCCATCCTGATAAGTCTCTGTCAATGCCTTCGCGATTTAGGGTGTTCTCTATTGAGTCGGGGGTTGCCTTGTCGAATGCACCCTCAACATCGAAGAAGCATCCTAATGCATATTCTTGTTTGCTTATTGATCTTTGCACTCTTATAACCAGGTTATGTAGGGCAGTTTCAGTTGACTTGCCCTCCATATATGCGTGTTGGTTTAAGTGCAATGGAGATCCGCTTTTATCTATTTGTTCTCTTATTAATCTATCTAGGATTTTCTCCAGTGTCTTCAGTATGAATGAGGAGAGGCTGATACATCTGAAGGACTTTGCCTCCTGATATGATGTCTTCCTTGGTTTCGGGATGAAGACCGCTCTCACCTCTCTCCACCTGCTCGGAATGTGCTTAGTTGTGATACTACTATTATATAAGTTGAGTAGATCTTTGCCTATGTGTCTTATTGCATTCTGTAACATTTTTGGGAAGATTTCGTCTGGTCCGGCAGCCTTGTATGGTTGGAAGGACCTCACGCTCCACTGTAAATGTTCTTCTGTGATGATTGCACTCTTGTCCTGTACCTCTATGGGATTTAGGGTGGGTGGCGAGTTATCATCTTTGTCTTCTACGCTTCCTGGAAAGTGTGTTCCCAGCATCACTTCCAGTATCCTTTTAGGGTCGGTGATGAGTTCATCTCCGTTCTTAATACTTCCTAATTTGCAGGTATTACCCTTAGAAAACGTTTTCACTAGTCGCGCCGCGTCTGGGTATTTTTCAACCCCTTCGCAGAACGTTTTCCAGCTGTTCCTGTTTTCCCTTCTGCATTCTTTCTTATATATATTTCTCACTTTTCTGTATTCTTGCCAGCTCTCGTCATCGTCCTTATCCAGGGCTTTCCTGAGAGCTCGGCGCGTCTTTTTCCTCTGTTTCTCTAGAGCCTTTGTCCACCAGGGTTGACCTTTCCCTGGCCTTATCTCTCTCAGTGGGCATGCCTTGTGGTATGCTTCCCTAAGAGCGGCATCTAGTCTGTTTGCTTCTTGTTCAATTTCTTGTGTGTCTCTTAGCAAGGTTTCTGGACCTGGGCTCCATCTCTCCAGTTGCTGTTCGTATGTGGCCCAGTCTGTTTTCCTCACATTTCTTGTTAGAATCTTCTCTATCTTGGCTTCTAGACTGAAAGTGATTCGTTTGTGGTCTGACATTGAATTGCTGTCGTCTAGCTCCCAATCCTTAATGTGTTGACTTATTCTATCTGTAGCGATAGTAATGTCCAACACCTCTCGTCTTGCCCGGGTTACAAATGTGGGGGTGTGGCCCACATTAAGTATTTCCAAGCCAGACGTACTTATGAAATCCAATAGTAAGTCTCCTTTTTTGTTGCAGTTGGTACTGCCCCACACGACATGGTGGGCATTCGCGTCGCAACCTAAAATAATTGGAATATTCTTACCTTGGTATTTTCTTATAATTTCTTCCATTTCTCGAGAAGGTGGCTCGAAATCTCTCTCGCTAGGCAGGTATGCGGAGACTACGAGCACCCTTTCTTTTGTATCTGTCCCCGTTTGTATTGTTATTTCAATGCTAGCGAGGTCTCTGTAACAATCTGCTTTTATTAATCCTAACGTCCTTGCTTTACTGCTGGCGTATATGCATGCCCTAGGTGTTGACTCACCATCCTCATGGCGGATGATGTCTCCCCCCAAGGAGCCATCGACGTGGTAACTACACATATCCCTGCAGTTTCATATTTCTACTAATACATTATGAAGTAAACTCACTTGTATATCCGCTAATTTAGTGGAATGTGTTCAAACAAGTAAGTTTATTACATCATGTATTAAGTACTTTTAAGTTTAACTTCCACCAAGAGCCAAAAATATTTAATTAATTTCGAAGGTAAGCTGAAGACGGACGCATCATCATCAGCCAATTGAAGCTGGGCATAAGCCTCTACGAAAGCCACAACAACATTCGGTCTTGAGATTCTCGCATCCAGTAGCTTTCCGCGACCTTTACGATGTCGTTAGTCCACCTTGGGGCAGGCCTACCTACGCTGCGTCTTCCATTCCACTCAAAGACTTTTTGGCCATCAGTCCTGAGAACAATATGCCCTGTCCACTGCTACTTGAGATAGAATCAAGTTACAATAAAACAACTTTTTTAATCAATTGTGAATATATTAAACTTAGTCGAACAAAATCACAATCATTCCGTGTTAAATCACTTTAAACAACGTCAAACGTAGTGGTCTCAAGCGAGATACCTAATTATTATTATTATATTTTAATTTAGTCCAAAATCTATAGATTAATGGATAAGAATAATAATAAATGTGTATATTTTGCTGTCACAGACAACATTATTGCGACACACATGTTAAAATCTGTAGATTTAGAATTAGATTCTTCACATAAAATTAATTTGGACTAATTACTAAAATAAAATGCATTGTTTATGACAACAGTCGTTAGAGACATTTGCTTTGGTGGCGTGGTCGGTAGTGCATCGGCTGTCGACTCCGGAATCTCGGGTTCGATTCCTGGGTCGAATCAAACATGTGTGATCCACAATAATTTGTTTCGGAGTTTGGGTATTTCCTATGTATATTTAGAAATATATAAGTATGTTTATCAGTTGTCTGGATCCCATAGCACAAAGTTATAGCTTAATTTGGGCTAGTGGACGTTGTGTGTGAATGTCCAAAATATTTAAATATTTATTTCACTGGTGACTTTACTTACACGAGCCTGGTTGGCCCTCTATTAGTTGGGTTATAAAGTTAATTGCGACAACTGGGCGTATAATATTCCTCTGCTTACCACTTCAGGCGTTATGTATTTTGTATAATTGAGAACAAAAGGTACGTCTGTTTTATTATAGCTCTAAGAACAAAATAAGACCGAAACAGCAGACACTGCAATGTCAGATAATCTGTGTTATCTGACATTGCAGTGTCTGCTGTTTCGGTCTTATTTTGTGAGATGAAAAATAATGTATAATTACTCACGCTAAAAAAACGTGACATCGGTACGGCCATCGTAACTTAGTGGCAGAGCATTCCTCTTGTTAGGGAAATGCCGCAGGACGACATTCGTTTTTGTGATTTATAATTTCTATTTAAATATTTAAGAATAGAATCAGACTCGTTGCATTCAAAGGATATTCCGTGCCTTACGCCTTAAAAGTTGAATAGCAAATGTTGTCGAAACTATTACTATTGGAGGTTTCAGCAATATTGCAAGTGCCAAGATTACAGAACTTTCTTCTTCCGTGATAGTAGTGCCGAAATATTGTGAATAATACTATTGATGAATGACCATGATAGTGAATTTCCTATGTTATTTTATTAAATTAATGTGGAGAAACAATCCCTGAGCATGCGAGACACACAAGTGTTCAAACAATAAAATTGTGTATAAGCCGGGCACGATGTGAGTGGGATAGAAACTTGTCACAATAACCGTGTCCGTGACGTCATCAATCGGTGAAAAGTACGAATAACAAAACAGTATTGTAGGTTAATCTACGTCACTATGACGTCACCAACATGGCCGCCAAACCCATTGTCATCTTGCGCGGCTTATAGACCTAGCATTCTAGTGCAACCTCGCTGTGCAATTACGTATATCTAACTTAAGCTAGAGGTTGGGTAAAATTTCTTTTTGACTTGACCCTTACTGAGATAATTCTAATTTGTACCATCATAACACATGATTCTACTAATATGTGGTGTCTAAGGTGACAATGTAACTCATCATTCACCGAGCCTTTTCCCAACTCAGTTGGGGTCGGCTTTCCAGTCTAACTGCTATTCGGCTGAACTTCGATATTTTCCGTGAAGCGACTGCCATCTGACCTCCACAACCCATGGGAGATATCGAAGTTCTGTAGTCAGAGTCAGAGTTTTGATTTAGGGCTCTAACTACCCCTAACGAGTGCCATAGATGATTGTATGGCAACCGGGACCGACGTCTTAACGTGACAATATACATAACTATTAATACTTTAACATTTACTAATTTTAGACAAAATTTTGAGTGATTTAAAACGATAAGTCATTATTTAAAATGTAAAATGATGTAATTGACAAAATTCAACATGAATAAACAAATTTGAGGTTTCGTGATTTGTACTCATGTTACACAGTCGTTGAGCTCCAAGCTTGCTTTTAGTACAAAATTCACTATTTATAGTTGTCACAATAACAAAAGGACTTAACCACACGAAGTTAGGTTCATCGCCATAAAATACGTGTAAATTTAGTTTAAATTTCTTTGCAAAAAGTAGTTTCTAATTTATTATGATCATTTATGTCACTGGTTTAATCAATTAATTAAGTAGATCTAGCATAATCAGAAATGTTTTCAACTATCCGAGGTATACATATTCTTTATACTAAACATGATCAAAACCAGTTGATCCATAATTTTCAAGATTAAACATATTCAATTCATAAGCATAAATGTGCCATTGCCATAAACTTAGCACATTCAAAAGTTCTTGATAATGGAAGGAACATCAATTACAATCTAAAAGGAAATATGATAATACTAAAACTAAACTATCTCTAAACAAACAAAATCACTGGAGTACTAATAAGTTAATTAAATAAGAAAAAAATACACAAAATGTAAAAGTAATTCTATGACTCACTAAATCTCACATATCTAAATCAAATATGAGATCATTTTTAAACGTAACTTCTAAATATTGGCCTTTGTTCAGTTTATCTGGATCATAGAGGTCTGTGTTGTGTTTAATACTGCCACAAGTCACAGGTTCATGATCCACTTTAGTTTGAGATGACTCCCATATATCAGCATTCGGTTTATCTGTCGCTTCTTTACTATCCACGATATTCAGCATAGATTTTTCTTTACAAGTATCTGAAGGTTCATCATTGTTACTGAAAATATCATCATTTTCATCATCATTTGCAGTCTCGCAGGATCTCTCATAGGAAGTAAAAGTTTTATCATCAGTTTCGGCATCCGAAGTATCAGCAAGACCGCTGTCCCGGCGTGGCTTCAATAACGATTTCATATCGGATTTCTGTAAATAAATACATAAATTACTTTAAAAATATGTTCTCAAGGGCATTCATTTGTATAACCATAATAAAATGAATATGCGAATGCGAAACTAGTTTGTTTATTATTCTGTCACACTGTAACGGATGTTTTTGGATCATATTCAATAATAAACTATGTTCAGTTCAGAAAGCAAAGAGTTTGCTTCTAATATTCTTAAATATTTAGATAGAAATTGTAAATCGCAAAAACGCATAGCATCGGCAGGCCTTTACCAAGCAAGGAGAATGCTCTGCCACTAAGCTACGATGACCATACCGATATCATTCGATTTTTGCTTTATGCTTTTGCTTCTGTTTAGTCGATCGACTTACTCAGCCAATGATATCGTCATAAAAATTACGACACCATAAGACGGATTCAGTCAATCAACTGAAGTCGACGTTGCCATTTTCCTTGGCAAGAAATAGACTATTTCTTCTAACAGTAAGTCCTTAGAGGAAGTGGAAACAAGAACAAAATATGATATGGCGTTAACGTAAGAAGCACGCTGGGCGAGAGTGGGGGGGTGTTTGCACATCGCTTGCTGTTACAGCCATCATCATCTGCCTGCCCTTATTCCAATTATTGTGGTAGGTGCAACATTTTTTTTCTCTCCATGCATCTCGGTCAGCCATCATCTCCTCTGTCACTCCCTTTCTGTCTCTAGCCCTCTACATTCATACTTTGCACCTTTCTTACCACATTACTTTCCTCACTTCTCATAACATGTCCATACCATGACAGTCGCTCGCTTCTCAATTTTTCATTTACTGGCGCAACTATTCATTCCTGTTACACCACACATCCATCTTAATCGATAAATCGTCTACTGCGCAACTTGAAAGTCGGCGTCCTTTCTATTTGACCCGAGGTATACCTACATAGACTGAGCTTTGATGTGGTTTGAGGTTTGATGTGGTAATTAATACGAACAAATGCTTAAGTTAACCCTTAACTACCTACCTGGAGTCTCTCAGACTCTGGTGAAATTGTTTTTGGTTATAACTTATCGCGCGCGCATCTATAGTGTTCACGCGTTCTTGTACCTTCGCCCCGCTACCCGCAGTACCGCGCCTGCGCTCATCGAGGTTCCAGGTGTGCGTGGTCGGTTTTTGGGGAGTATAAATATTTTCTTAGAGTCTTAGAGACTCCAGGTAGGTTATTACGTGACTTTTTTTAGTGATATTATTTTTCTGGTTTTAGTGAAAAAATTACATCTAATGACAATATTATAGAGCGTTGGTTGGAGGAAGAGCAGAATAGTGACGAAGATTTAATAAACGCAATACAGTGATGCAGATGTGGATATTGGTGGAGATTTTGTGCTGACCGAAGAATCTGACTCGGAAATTGACGGCGAAGAAGAGACGGATTTAGTGGAAGAACAAATCGACCGTAAAGTACGCCATTAGTTTCTTCTTCGTCAGACGATGATGATGTCCCATTGGAGCAGTTGCAATTTAGGCCAAGGAAGAAAAATTATTTTGGAAAAAACCGTTTTTGTTGGTCATCATTGCCAACTCCCTATGTGGCTCACTTATCCACTCAGCTGCAAAAGACTGAAAGCCGATTCAATTTATGAAGAAGCTAGCTGGTCAGCTTGCGAGACCACACATGGAGCGCAGAGAAAGAATGTCGACGATTCAGCGCGATATTAGAATTTCACTTCGCCGTGTGCTTCAACTCAATCCAGAGACAATTTCTAATGCTGCAGGAAGTAGTGCTGGACCACCAGACAGGCTGACCATTCATAAATATTGTTCTCTATGCGATCCCAAAAAAAAGCGCAAGACCCAGTACTTATGTCTTTATAGTAAAAAGCCTATTGGCCTAGGAGCCTCAAAAATGATGTGCGGGCTCAGCCGTGAAAAATTGTAAAGTTTCGGGCTTGCAATTTTGCATAAATTTCATAGTTTTTCTTTTAATTTATGTACTGATTTATTCGTTGTATCTATTATTGTTATAAATTAATGAAAGAAAGTTCCTAATTTACGTACTTTTTTAAAAAAGATCTCATAATTGTAATAACTCATAATTTTTGTTTTTTTTAATGTATGAGTGAAATAAGTCTATTTTATACATATTGCTGATTTTTTAATGTCCTATCATTATTTTCAGAATTAAAAAACTACACAATGTTTTTCATTTAAATTCACCTCTATAAGTCATAGTTTTACTTTCCGAGAGCTGAGAAGTGAGGAGTCTGAGATACTCTAGGTAGGTAGTTACGTGACTGAAATAAGGGGTAGGTAGCTAAGGGTTAATAACAGTGACTTTAGATGGGCGTAAGTGATGTGGTGGAGTTGTTTACTAATCCACTATTTCCAAACCCAATAGGAGACATCAAAATACTTATCAAGCACAATCGAATTTCATTGATATTTACAAGGTGTAATTCATATAACAAATAATTTATGACTTGCTAAATATCATGAATCATCACACTGAATGGAAAAACAACACAATACACAATCACGATAACAACTTTATATACTCGTAGGTATACAGGTGAATTTTTCAAGTGGGCTTGGATTGCCAAATCCGGAACTATAAGGAATAGCGAAAAATGCTCAAAGGAGTCACGAGCCCGATTTTGGTGAAACTTAAAACCTCATCATTAGATTTTTAAAAACCTATAATCCTAGCTGGGAACCGAGCCCATTGATTTAGAAAAAAAATCACACTTTATTATTACACCATACGATAGTGTTGCTGTTAAGGATCAAATTCTGGGAAGTTTTTGTTTTTGATTTTCATAAAATTCATATTTCTTGTCTGTTTCTTAGTCTCTTATCACACTGGGCAGAGGCGCGCGCGCTACCACCGCCCAGTGTGATAAGATACAGACATGTACTTGCCAGCTTGTTTCTTATAGTGTATTAAACGCGAGATTACGGTACTACTTACTAATCCATCAGCATCATTTAGAAGACGAAATAGCATCCTGTATAACGGTTTGAAGCCTGTATAACGGTTTGAAGCGATTGTGCAAACAGTACGAATTGTACCTCATAAATATCGTGGTATCTTCAAATATTACCACATGTTGTTGTATTGTGATTTAAATATGCTGCTGACTAATATTTTATACCAAGGTCAAACCTGGTTGCCGGTGGAACTTTACACCATATATCCGAAGTTTGGTCCCCAAAGTGACGGAGGCAGCAACCGCGCTTTCGCGACTGATGCCCAACTTAGGGAACCCAACACTCCCTGCAGGAGACTGTACCTGGGGATCGTGCGGAGCATTGCTCTATAGGGGCTCTCGTGGTGTAGGCGGCGAAACTGACGGCCAACAACGTGTCTGTTTTAAACAGAGTGTTAAAGATCTTGGCCGTCCAAACAGTAGGAGGGTACCGCAAGATGCACGCATGTCTCTTAGCCGGGATTGTTTCAAGCAGACTTTCAATACGCTCGGACCATGGCCCTCCCTGATCGGAGCCTGAGGAGGGCGGGCTAGCTACCAGCCGAAGCAGGACATAAAGGTTGCGTGCTGTGGGGCTTCAACCCACTCACGCCTTCACTTACACGCAGGATAAAACCAGACCCCAAATATGCGACCCAACTAAACGAAAGAGAAGAGAAGATGTATAGGTGGCCAAAATCCGCCGTTAGGCGTTATTAACCGCTTTGCTGCAGTGTGTAGCAGGCATTACTTTATTTTGCAATCCCACTTCAGCTAATTGGTTAATTAGAGAATATTAATGGGTAATTCCTATAAGAAATGCTATTATTTACCTGAGATGTAGAACTGACTTCATCCTCAGCCTCGCTCTCGCTTCTACGACGATCTTGCGTCCGCCTTTTGCTCTTTTTTCGCTGATTTTTCTTTTTTTGGCCTTCGATAGAAGAATTATACCTGAAATTACAGCAAGCAGAACATTAGAAGTTGTTTATTATCTTATCTCTTGCTATAAACACGTTTTACGTGATTACCAAGACAGGTAATAACTCATATAACGTATCTAACCTACCTGATATGTAAGCATTGACGTAAGTTTTCAATAATATTTTTCAAAACAAAGGTTAAATTTTCCAGTACCTATTTGAACTACAGTGTTTATGCATTCTCCAAGTCTAATGTGACCGGTAATGGCAATTAGCAAAGTGTGGGTGTTTAATTTATAGCTGCCTACCCCTATGGTGATATAGGCGTGATGATATGGATGTATTTTACCTATTAGAAAATTCCGAGCCTGTCTAACTATTTAATATTTTACATATGATATGTGATATATCACCAAGGACAAAACTTCATCAACAAAAGTGATGATCAAGATCATGAATATTTATGCCATATTATTATCAGCCAGAATATAGTAAAAACATGAATATCCATAGGTTGAATATCAAGTGTTTGGTGATACAAATATTATTTATGGCTGCATAAAACTGATAACCTACTAAGATAACAATAAAAATAAAGATAATTAGCTCTACTCTGCAAAACATAGTCTGGAAACAAACATAATACTTGGTCATTTGGCTCCCTTCTCCAGGCTCACTAGCCTTTTTTGGGGTAAAATTATCATGAGCTTTCTCTGAGAATGAGATTTATGCCTTTGGCATTCATATCTGTTGTTGGCCACTCGTATAATACAATATAAACTAATTGTAACAATGTAAACAAAACAAAATTAAAAAAGAAAATGGATAATCTACCTGAGTTTCTTGCTGGTCTCTTCTCAGGAGAACCAACTTACCGAACCAGCGAAAGAATCATTTTCTAATGGTTATTTATGTACTTCATTTAGTATTTTTATAATATTACTTGACAAAATTGTAAAATTTTGACATTCATATGTGCCTAAACGGAATAAATGAAATTGATTCTTTGATTCTTTGATTCTTCATATAAAAAAATATGTGCATCAAAATATACACAGCAACTGACAATGGACATGTAACTAACACAATACCTACATGAAAGTTGCAAGGAAACCTTATGATACCTACTAAGTTCTGACAAGAATAATCTTCTTATTTTATAATATTATTATCTCACCTGTAAAATTGTTTTGCAATAACATCACTAAACCTGACAGTCTTTTTCAAACTGGACTCCTCTGGTATACAATCAGAACTAATGTAATCCATAGAAGATGCCACATCTCCCGCACTTGATTCTGAGAAGCTGCGCATCATATTAGGTTTACGAAGGATGCTCTTAGCGCCGTTTTCACACATTCCCGATTCTGTGAATACTATATCCCTGTCTTGAGAAGTTGGAGAATCAAAGTCATCCTCATCATATTCCTCATCTTCATGATTTGAGGATACAACTATATTTGTTTCTGTACCCAAATTAGTAACTTCAACCATGGGAGTAACATTGTCACTCTCATCTTCCATTGTTTCATCAGTCCTACCCTTCTTTACTTGAGAAACTTCGAAGTATTCACAAGTCATGGTGTCCTTTATTAAACCAATATTGAAATTTTGAGGCACTCTTCCAGAAAGTTCTAACTGTAATATCACATTGTTGTCCCAAGCTTCTCCATTAACATCATTGAATTTTATGTCTGTTTCAAATTCAACTATAGCAGCATAATGTACTGGGACGAAACCTGATCCCACTGATGTGAATTTTATGTAAATTACATTGCTGTCATTTCTTACTTTAACTGAATCAGGCTCTGTGTTTTTCACATGGAAAGTCAAAGCTACAACATCATCTAGAACATTATGGGTGTAAGAAGGTAGTAAATAGGCTAATGAAGCATCCAGGAATGATTCTGAGTTATTATTAATTAGTATGCAAGGTTCAGTCTGCTCAATAGGTTCACAGGGAGCAGAAGATAACTCTTGGACCAACTTAGGATTAGTATAATCATCATCACTTTGAGAACCAGAATTCTCTTCACTTTCAACACCACTATCCACTTTGGAGTTCATATTAGAATTATAGTTACTTAGACTTCCTCTTACCAATGGTAAATTCACTATTAACATGTGTTTACTCTTGTCAAACTTAGCACTTCCACACTGGTCATTAACAGAATAAGGTAAAGTAATATCTAGTTTATATTTAGCTGGTTTTTCAGATATCAATCTGAGAGATTTCTGTTCGACATCTAAAATACAGTCTTTAGTAGATGATAACAGAGGCAGATAAACTTCAACAGATATATGACTGGGAATTGCACTGTACTGTTTACAATCTTTGTTGTAAGTGAAATCCTGCAACTCAATATTTTTCTGTTGCTTAACAACATACTTTGGTATGGTATAACCATTTTGACATGAATGTGAGAACTCTTCTTTTCTTTTGACTTTTCTTGGTTTTGATTCTTCTTTTGGAGTTGAAGCATCAGATTTTGGTGGTGCATAAATATGTTGAGGGTAAAGTTTTTCCATCATTTCAGGTGTTAGCTGTTCTTCTTCATCGTCCACAGGAGGCTGGTAGTTCGGATCTTCTTTTCTAATAACCGCCGGCGTAGACATTCCTTTGTATTGAGACTTAGGACAGCGGTAGTTGTTATTGTCCAGATGTATATTGTAAGTTTTCATTAATGCATCAAAAGCAGTTTTGTTTACAGATTCACGAAACTGTTTATTAACGGCCGCCATGCGGAGAGTATCCGGATGGAAAACTACGTCGTAAATGACGCAACGTTGTCTTTTACTGTCGTAGTCCTGCCGCGGTGGAATCAGAGAGTAAGGTATTTGCCAATTCATGCCTCTTTTCCCGTCTACTATTTCAACCTTATATGATGGTTTTGCAACGGTTTCGCTGCTGCAGATATTTATAAATGCTTTTCTATCACCGGCTACACTTGTTTTGATAACATAACCTCCTGTTGGATTTATAAACGTTACGTCGTATCCTCGTTCTTTTTCTAATTGGGTCATTTCTTTTTGATAAAGTGCCTTAGTCGCCGGGTTATTCATTTCCTCACAGTACCCGGCGAGGAGATCTCGAAATTTATTTTGCTTCATAGCATCTTGAATATTTTCGAGGTCCTCTCGTGTGATTTGAGGTTCTTCATCACGAGGTTCTACTCCTGTTGCCATATTGTTTAGTTTTCTTGCGTATTTATAAATAAATACCACCACGCATCCAAAAATTCCACTATTTTTCAGCTGACGACAAAACCGATGATAAGAAATTGCAATGTTGTACACACCAAAAATGTTTACGTAATTATGTCTACTGTCTAGGATTTGGGCTTGGGCTAAGCCCGCTGCGTTCGGTTGTTCGATTTGAGTAGGTAGTCGATTCATATCGATTAAGTTGTTATAATCAAGATTGCCTCAATATCTTATGCCACAGACACGTTGCCTATCGCGTTGCTCCGCACGTCTCTCCTCGCGTTACTAGTCGCGTTGCCGCGAGTATTTCTCTAGCGACCTTGCTTTTAATACACTGCGGTATGTTGGACGAAAGCATGTTATAGCTTCCCGAACGCTGCACAGCAGAGTTGGATTTGACGATTGACCTCTTTCTCGAAGTTAGAATTACCTATTTGGATAGTTTGTCCTACGTATCGGCGACTACCTACTTCGAGCGTAGATTTTCCTATCGCAATATTGGAATAGGTACAACATTTTGTATAAACACTTTAACACTTTTATGTACCGAAATTCGATTTGGCACCTCTGCCGCTGGAGGGACTGTAGCACTGCCCAAGTTTCGATAGAATCGAGGGCTTTCTCATTGTCTACAAACTCTTGCATAAAACATCACGCCAAACACTTATCTACTGAAATATGCACTATTAATGAAAAAGTGCCAAAATATGCAATAACACTGTAAGAATAACATTATATGCATTTCCATCCGATGTGTATTAATACTATTATTTGTCTATAAATACTATTAATATGATTGTACAGTAACCGCTATTTTATATTATTGATAGCATCATCATCACTATTGCTGATTTGACATATATGACGTACCAAAACCCAAAACAAACATCCATGACGTCAATGACGTTTTGTAATTTATCAGTACCTAATTTATGTATTTGAGAATTTGAGATACATAGGTACACAACAATTATTGTTTTTTTTCAATCTTTGCTGAAGCTCGGGACTCGGGATTTCCGAAACCATTCCTACCTATCAATAATCTTCTTCTCAAATTAAATCCAAACAAAATGTCAAAATGTATTAATCGCTTACTATTGCAAGTAATGATTCCGTGGTCACCGGTGCGTGTATCAGGTAGGTTATATAGTAGGTGGATGCACAGAACCCCTGCTAAGGTCCTCCTGCCCTTCGAAGATAAAGGGCACCTTAAGATAGAAAAAATAATTGATTTGGATCCAGCTATTTTAAATAAAGGCAAGAAACAGGAAACAAAACTAGAGTCACAAAACAGTTCGGATGTAGTTAAAACTTCAACACTGCCACTAGAAAAATCTATAGAAATTAAGAAACTGAAAGAAGAAAAGTTGAAGAAAGAAAAATTTTATTTAAGCCAGCAGAAAGTATTTGATGATAATGGTGAAATTATTTATGAAAAGTTGAAAAACAATGATTCCAGAGTCAGGTGGGGAACTAAATATTTGAAATAGATATTGTACAAGTATTGTTGAGACTGCCTGCAGACATGTATGTATGTAGGCCCACATATGAAATAACATTGTACTGTGAATACTTTTTGAATTTAATTTTGGTTTGAATTACAGAGTGGTTATGGATTTTTGATTATCCTGTATTAAGTGGGACCAACAAAATAACTGGCAAGTGTTGGTGTGTAATGCACCTCTGCCTTCATCTTTGGGTATTAATGTGTGATGTATGTCTGTCTCTCTATCTTGTACTGTGCACAATGCTCCTGCCTCCTGTTGCTCCTGCAATATTATCTTTTAAGATCATTGTGGTGCCTTCACTTAAAAAAATTTGTAACTATTTATTTATTTTTGACAGCACTTTATTGGTGAGGTTGAAATCTAAAAAGGAGAGATTACGCTCAGGGCAAATATATGTCGAAGGTTGGAGACTAATAGTTGATGGCTTGGAAGCTAAATGCAGGTTGAACTATGTGTTGTTCAGTAATAAAGCAGATTTGAATAGAATCAAACCATTTTTACCTAAATCTGGTGTAAGGTTGTATAAAATACCTTACAAGGAGTTGCAACTTTGGTCGGATGTTGAAACAAGCCCCGGTATTGTTGGTAAGTTACTTATTATGTCTTGAAACATCTGCTATAGTATATAGTAGTTTAAAATATGAATTAATACTGTTAAATAAAAGCCACATAATAATCATGGACTTGTAACAATTAGCCCATTGCTGTAATAACAAAAAAAAACAAAAAAGAAAAGCAATATAATATGTTATTATTATCACACTGAACTTTAACTGGTTGTAGATCATTGTCCAATTTATTCTTAAAAAAAGTGTAAAATAATTGAGAACAAATAGAAAAGAGATAGGGACTTATGTATACACAATTAAGTAGACCAGTATAGTATCAAGATTTTGTACATAAAGTACATAATTTTTGTTTAGCAAATTGTATCACTTATGTATGTGTATGTTTAGAATCTACAAGTAAGAATAGTTTTATTGGCATGTTAAGTAACATTATGAACATTTTCCAGGTATATTCCAGACCCCAACTGTACATAATATAAGGGTACAATCACGACCTCTGCCAGTGCAGCTTATATGTGACAATATACGGATTCCTGGGAACTTAGGTGCCATTCTCCGTGTAGCTGTAGGTGCAGCTTGTCAAAAAGTTTTACTTACTAAAGGTAAGAAAAGAATATTATTTTCATCACTTCTATTCAAAAAGTGGCATTTTGTTCCTACATAAGTGCGCCTAAAGTAGCTCTATTTTGTTCAGAGACTTTTTAGCGGGCAACAATGAGATTCGAATTTGGAACATGAATCTTTCATAGTAATCCAACCAAAAAAAAACAAACAAAACGCGCGATCTTTTATTATCGCTGGTACATTTCTTTTTTTGTTCATAAAAGGCGATGAAAAGTAATATTTAAGACTCGAGAGTAAAATAATGTTTTCTCAGGCGACATACTTTAAATCCCTTACTACGTTTGGGATTCTACTCTAGATTTATAGGTATGTAGGTATAGGTAAAAAGGCGTAAGTTGAGCTTTGCCTTTGTGTTAGTGTTTTTGAAAAGTAGAGTAAAAAGGCTTTGTGTACAACACATGTGTGTGTAAAACAGGTCACATTCTATGTTTACGTACGTGCACTCTAATTTTTAGAAGAAGCAGCACGCAGAAGGTATTTCCAGTGGCGCCCGGCGGACTTTGACCACCTCAGTGGTCTCTGCGGGGGTTTGGTCGGGATGAGAATCCCGCGTCAGTGAGTGAATCTGGTTACGTGCTATGGGGCAAAGGCCCCGCAGCATGCAACCCTTCTAGCCTGCTTCTGTAAGGACGTCGGGTGGCGATCCCGCTATCCTCAGGCCCGGATCATGGAGGTCGATGGTCTTGGGCGTAGATGAGTCTGCGGAGCCCTCGCCGTTGACTACGGAACTCGGCGGGGAGGGTACGCTCCCTCTCCCTCTCGCCTTCGCGAGCGTGACTTGCTCGCAGAAGGACACGGCCACGTTTCACCTACTCACGCTGGAGACCATGGCTTGAAGCATGGTCTCCAGCTAGAGGGTATCCACGCCCAGACCCACTACGAGGTCCCGGCGCTAACTTGCCCACGTTGAGCACTCCACCAACGTGTGGAGTGCGGTGTCGTCGTCGGAAACCTCGCAGTGTTGACACCGGGGTGTGACCTCACGATGGATGCGAAACAGATAGCTACCGAAGCATCCATGCCCGGTAACGATCTGCGTCGCACGATACGTGAGGTCACCATGCTGCCTCTGCAGCCAATCGTCCATGATCGGTCTCACCGCCGCGATGAGGGTGGTACTCCACTTGGGTTGCTCAAGTCGCACCCTCCATGACTCCATGAGGTCCTGGTGGAGTTGGGACCGCTGGTCCTCGATTTCTCGAGACGCAGGCCTGTGGTCTCACTCCAGCGCCTCCTTGCTGCACTCACACATATGCAAAACTCAGCTTACGCATTTTTCGCTTTCGATTGTTGGGACTTGATGGAACTTGAAATAGAAAATGTATAATCCAAGTCACTATGCTATTAATTTATTCACTTTTAACATAACTTGATCGATTTCGCCGCATTAAAGCGTACTAGTTATCCCGAAGAAATTTGTATCGCCTCAACTAAAAAAAAAAAACAGTATTTATATTTCATGCAAATGTATTTAAATTGAAAAACGCGACAGACGGACAGACAGACAAATTGTCGTATTAAATGTATAGATTAGAGGCTTTAGGGAGTGCAAAATGACATGTTTTTACTGTATTTCCGCAGACCTACATCTCCCGCATAAAGACAATGGCTAACATGTCCTACATTATGAAATGACTCACTTGTACAGATATTCCACAATTTTTGAATATCAATTTTGAATAAAATTGTGGAATATCTGTACAAGTGAGTCATTTCATAATGTATTACTATATGTTCCACCAAGTGCCGACAATCGAAAGCATAAATTATAGTTAACATGTCCATTTGTATTGTTTCAGGATGTGTTGATGTTTGGGACCCAAAAGTAGTAAGAAGTGCAACAGGAGCTCATTTTAGACTTCCCATATATCAGTCCCTAGACTGGGATGATATATCAAGTCACTTACCAGAAAATACGTCAGTATTTATTGCAGATAGCAACACCACAGATAATAATTCTGAAGAAAGTGGTAACAACGGACAAAGTGATATGCCAGTGATACCTTATTACAGTGTAGATTATTCGTCATTGAAGCATACTACATTAATCTTAGGCGGAGAAACTGAAGGAATCAGTGAAGAGAGTTATTCGTGAGTATTGAACAAATTAATACTAGTGGTGGCCCATGGTCAACAGTAGACCTCGCAAACATTAAAAAAAACACTTGGGCTTTATGGTCTGAAGCCCCACAGCAACCCTTCTAGCCTGCTTCACTCTCAACTTTAACTCAGCGGTAAGGGTACGCTCCGTTTCGGCCGCCTCTTTCCCGTACATAGCCTGCTCACAGAAGGTCACGGCCATAGTTCGTATCATATTCTCCACAGCGAGTGGGTATCCACACCCAGACCCACAATGAGGTCCCGGAGGTGACTCAGCCATGCTGATCACTCCATTAATGTCTGAAGTGCGGTGTCTTCGCCGGAAGCCTCGCAGTGTCACTCGGGTGTTACCTCACGATGGATGCGGTGCAGATACTTGCGAAGCATCCGTGCCCGGTAATGATCGCGATACGTGAAGTCACCGTGCCGCCTCTGCAAGCCACTTGTCCATGATAGGTCTCACCGCCGCGATGGTGGTGTTTCCCCACATTGGTTACTCAAGTCGCACCTTCTATGTCTCCATGAGATCCTGGTGGAGTTGGAATCGCCGAGCCTCGATTTCTGGAGACGCAAGGCCTGTGATCCCGCTTCAGCGCCTCCTTGTGCCATTGAAACAATGACGCAAGGGCTCTCGCTTCCCGGCCCCATTGAGGGGTCCCGGCTAATATTATACCTAGGCATAGGCTAACTAACTTTATACACGATGTGCATGAGCGCAAACCAAGTAGGTATAAGAAAGTAATAGAATTATATTTGACCATAATTACTTGACTTCATTGTTTCAGGTTAACAGCTAGTAAAAATGGTTTGCGGCTAAATATTCCTCTACAAAAAGGCGTTGATAGCTTGAATACCGGAATGGCGGCAGCGGTGATCGCGTTCGAAGTAAGGAAACAGTTCATACAAGCGAGGGGAAAACAAAATTTGCAAACTCAATCACTTGAAGCTACTTAGTGCTAACAGTGGTATTACCAATTACTTATTAGGTACTGTAGAATCTGTAGATAGTTATGTAGTGTTAAAGTTTTAGTTTCAGTAAGTAAGTTTGTAACTTATTGTTGATACTTTAATATTGATAAAAAAGTTAATGCTGTAGTTTAATTTACTCTTCAATATACTACGAAAGTAGACTTGTAGATTAAATCTGAGGTCGGCAACTATTGTATCTGACATCGATCCAACGCCGATGAGACATTTCTATTTACTATGTTAGTGCTAGCAATGAGTCTGATATCGATTTTTTATTCATTATTGCCCTCCAAGAGTCTAGCCCCAGACTGAGCTCGCAAATATACCGATAGCGAGCGAAAAGATCTCGGACGAATATCCTTACCAATCCGGTTTCTTTATCGGGGTGTGAAGACACCTCTCGAGAGCGTCAAGTTGAGTTTCATATAGGTTCTGTGGCGATGATGGTAACCTTCATTCTGTTGAATTCTTCCAAAGCTTACCATCAGTCCCGAGTTGTCGCTTTGACGATCACATTAAGAAACACGCCCAGTGCGTGTTAGGCCACGTATAGAATAGGGTTCCTTAGTCACCTATAAAAGTCATTATAACTCATAAACCAACAGAGTTCTCAAATTCGTTATAGTTTTCCTTCAAAGTTCATTAAATGGAGTCCCGTCTCGATGTCTTTCAGATTTTTAGACTGTTAGTAGTAAAATTTTATCAGACACAAATAAAGTCTTTATCGCCTAGACTCGGGCGTTTACGACCCTGTTTCGCCAGTCACAAGTTAACCCCCACGTTATAAATTCGCCAATTGCCTTTTTCGGGGACTAAGTACAGTTATACAGTACCCGGCGATAAATATGCACATCGACCTTTGGAAAGAGACAATCGGCTAATTTCGGTTTCGTAGTGCGTTATCTCTGTCGCACGAAATACAAACAGTCCGGTATCTATTAGGAACTGTTAAAACAATTATGATTTGCTTCTTTTAATACTTCTTTTTATTCTTTGTATAAAGTACACCAATTTTTCTTTAAGTGTGGGCTTTAGGTTCGGGTAAAATAAAAAAAAAACATGTTCACATTATGACTGACAAAACGTCACATAGGTAGTGTGCGACAGAGATAATGCTCTACGAAGCCTAAATTAGACGATTGTCTCTTTCAAAAGGTCGATGTGCAATATTTATCGCCTGGTACTGTATAGGCCTTGTTCATCGCCTGCAGTTGAAGATGTCTTGGGCTCTGAAGCTGTTTCCCAGTTACTTTGGTCCCACGTAATATAGCGAGCCCATTGCCGTGTCCGGGCACTTTAAATAGCGGAATTATTAAGTAAATTGCAATCCTTTACAAGTAGGTTGGTCACTAATGTAGGTACGTACCTACTTGGGTAGGTAATGTCAGTCGTAATAGTAATAAAAACTACACTGCCCGTGTCCTTACCATAACTATGACTAAAATGCAGGTGTGGCAACGTAAGTACACCAGTTTACTTCGCCTGATAACATTGAATATTATTAGTTTATTAGACATTATTATGATTTTGAAATAAATATCTCTATATATAAAAATAAATCCCTATTTCACTTGGTGACGCGTGAACGGCTGGACCGATTTCGCTTATTCTTTTTTTGTTGTGTTCGTAATTATCAGAAGAAGGATCTTATGGAAGAAAAAAAAAGTTATGCGGAACATAAAAAGAATGAATGCGGTACGAAGTTCGCCAGGACAGCTTGTCTTAGATATATCTGCTTCATTGCAGTATCGCTATATTACTTCTACCGGCCTATAACTAGGTAATGTTATGATAACATGTTATGATAACACAAGTTATTTAGGTAAGTAGACACGTATAAAATGCATATTTTAGTCAAACATAAAAAATATACGAGGGTGAATTGAAAAGTAGTCGGCCTAACACTGATCCATTTAGTTCTAAAAATCAAATCTATGCACATTATTTAGTTCAGTTCAGACCTGTTAATTGTGTGAAGTTTGAAACGTGTGCGATAATTAGTTTTAATTTTATAAATTTATTAACAAAGCAATCTGACATATCCGCAAATCGAGCAGCGTGCCGTCATTAAGTACCTCCATAAGAAGGGGCTGTCATCAAAAGCCATCCATGATGATATGGTCAGTACATTAGGGGATTGCGCTCTTTCATATTCATTCGTCAAAAAATGGATAGCAGAATTCAAGCGTGGTAGAGAGAGTGTGAAAGACGAACCCCGCTCTGGAAGGCCTTCGACGTCCACTACTGACGAAAATGTTAAAAAAATACTCGACTTAATTATGGGAGACCGCAGATTGAAAATTAGAGAGATAGCCGAGATTATAAGCATCTCTTATTGACGTACTCAAAACATAATAGTCAACGTGTTGGGTTTCCATAAGGTGTCTGCGAGGTGGGTTCCGCGACTGCTTTCAGTTGAGCAAAAAAGGATGCGATTGACTATTGCCCGCGACTGTTTGGAGTTATTTGAAGCTGATGAATGTGATTTTTTGAATCGTTTTGTTACTATGGACGAAACATGGGTTCATTACTGTACACCGGAAACAAAACAACAATCAAAACAGTGGAAAAGACCTGGTTCACCACCCCCCAAAAGGCTAAGTCGATTTTGTCGGCAAGTAAGGTGATGGCTTCAGCATTCTGGGACTCGAAGGGTGTGATTATGGTTGATTATCTTGAAAGGGGTCAGACTATAAACTCTGATTATTACTACACCTTACTACGTCGTTTACGAGAGGAAATAAAAGAAAAACGTCCAGGAATGATCAGAAGAAAAGTCCTGTTTCATCAAGATAACGCTCGTATTCACACGTCTGTCCAATCAATGGCAGAAATTCACAACTTTGAAGGCATTGAACTGTTACCGCATCCACCTTATTCATATGATCTGGCACCGTCAGACTTTTTTCTGTTCCCTAACCTAAAAAAGCACTTGGGAGGTCAAAGATTTTTGACAAATGACGAGGTCAAAGCTGCAGTAGACGCATATTTTTACTCTAAGGAAGAATCATTTTTTTTTCAACGGGCTAAATGCTTGGAAGGGAAGATGGCAAAAGTGCATTGAACTTGATGGTGATTACTTTGAAAAATAAAAATTTATTTAATTTATTATGTATTTATTTTCTTGGTTAGGCCGATTACTTTTCAATCCACCCTCGTACCCAAAGACCTTATAATACAACGGACATAGGATCTAGAACAAATCGCAAGAAAATAATGTCCCGAGTCGACCTATACATTATACATAGGCATACATAGATATAAACAAATTTCATATTAAAATTTAAACCTTGATTCAACGGAATAGTGTTCACTTTTGTTTGCACTAATTTATCGCATTACGTAGCTTCTATCTGTCCGCCTGACTAATTCACCTTATGCAGCTTATACTTGAACTACGTGAACATAGAAACAATGGAGTAGGTTTATTTTGTTAAAGTCTTTTAAGGATTCCATGATATGTACCTACGTAGGCGTAATAATTAATGTAAGACTACAATAAATTCCATAATCTTATAAATTGTAATTACTTGTTTATGTTAGACGAAATAAGCTTTTTTTTTTTTTTTTTTTTTATGTTTAGGTCGACAAATTGACGCCACTCGCCTGATGGTAAGCTGAGGCGACGTCTGGCAATTGAGGGCGACTCTCACAGTACACAGGAATACTATAGAGAGTGGCCCTCAACTTGACGACCCTGTAATGTGCCTCTTCACGCTTCGCTTAAAGAGCCCAGGGTTATATGTAGGAGGAAACACGTGCGCAGGCAGGGCGTTCCAAGCCACCATCGTTCGGCAGAGAAACGATCGTTTAAAACGCTCGGTTCTCGCGAAGACGGTTTCCACGGTATGAGGGTGACATCTCTGCCCGGCACGCGTTGTTCGGGATCGGAAGGGAGAGGGTGGGATCAGGTTGAAGAGCTCTTCAGAACACTCACCGTGGTAAATACGGTAGAACGCGGCCAATGAAGCAATTGTTCGGCGCTGGGCTAGCGGCTCAAGGCTTCCCGTTACCTCCGGACAGTCTATAATGCGAACAGCGCGTCGCTGCATAGCGTCGAGTGCGTCCAGCAAATACTTCGCGGAGCCGTCCCAGAGGTGAGAGCAGTATTCAACGCAGGGTCTAATCTGCGTTTTGTACAGCAGACACCTCTGGTGCGGTGTAAAGAATCGCTTTACCTTGTTCAGTATTCCTAGTTTCCGCGAAGCTAGCCCAATACATCTCTCAATGTATTTTGTGTTATTGAGCTCTCGACGAACGTCTATGCCAAGGATGTCTAGATTGTCCTTCATTGGTAATATTGCATTCTGAAGAGTGGGTAGGGGAAGGAAAGGGGATTTTTTCGCTGTAAATGCACACGCCTGTGTTTTGTGGGCTTTGAACTCGACCAAGTTCTCGGCACCCCATTGGGAGATACTGTCGAGGCTTCGGTCGAGATCACCCACGAGATGTCGTCTCTACTCCTCTATCACAGATCGCCCCGCCGTCGGACGAACCGAGTAACTCCCGTGCAATGTACTGTCATCTGCATAGCAATGAATGTTCCCGAGGGAAAGCATATCATTGATATGCAGAAGAAAGAGAGTTGGTGACAGTACGGACCCCTGCGGTACCCCGGCATTCACTTGCAAAAAGCGAGAAGCCTGGCCATCGCAGAGGACCCGCACTCGGCGCTCGTTTAAAAAACTGGCAATCCAGCTGCACAGTTGAGGAGGTAGACCATATGCCGGAAGCTTGGAAAGGAGCGAAGCATGCCAGACCCTATCGAAAGCTTTGGCGATGTCCAGGCTAATAGCCAAGGACTCGCCAAACTTTTCCATAGCCCCACCCCATACATGCGTGACGAATGCCAGGAGGTCACCCGTTGATCGTTTTGGCCTGAAGCCATATTGCCGATCATTGATTAGCGAGTGATCCTCCAGGTATCGCATGAGCTGCTTATTAATAAGAAGCTCGAGCACCTTGCAAATGACTGAGGTGACAGCTATGGGTCGATAGTTGCCTGGATCGGATCGATCCCCTTTCTTGGGGATCGGTTGTACGTTCGCCTCCTTCCAGGCCTCCGGCACGAGGCCTGTAGAGTATGACAGGCGGTACAGACGCGTTAATACTGGAGACAACTCAGCAGCACATTTTCGTAGCACCACCGCCGGAATGCCGTCAGGGCCAATGGCTTTCCGCGTGTCGAGTGACCGCAGCACTGCCCGTACATCACATTGCCTGATAACAATATCAGGCATAGTGTGGCCACAGTTGGCGATGGCGGGGGGCTGCAGGCCACGGTCATCGACCCGGGAATTAGCCGTAAAGAGGTCTGCGAGCATGTCCGCCTTCTCTTGGGCTTTGTGAGCCAGTGATCCATCAGGAAAACGCAGTGGTGGCAGCGAGGGTTGACAAAAATTTGACTGTACGGCTTTGGCCAGTTGCCAGTATCCACGGCTGCCCGTGGGATGGGATGTGAGCTCCTGACCAAGCCGCGCGACGCGCTGGGCATCCGCTCTCTTGAAGGCCCTCTTGCTGAACCTAGTGGCCCGATTGTACGCTGCTTTGAGGCGGTTCACGTTCGGGTCACGTGCCGCCCGAGCCCTGACCCAGGCGCGATATGCTGACTGTTTTTTCTGGACAGCCTCGGCACATTCACGCCCGAACCAGGGGCGAGCTTTGCGGATGCTGGCGACATCAGTGAAAGGGATATAATATTCTATCCCTAGACTGATCTCGCCAGCAATGGCAGCAGCGCTATCCGAAGGCGCCTTCCCTACAAAGCAGCGCTGGCGCCACGGGATGGACGCAAAGTAATCGCGGAGACCGTCCCAGTCTGCCGACGAGTAGTGCCATAGTCGTCGAGTCATTTGTTCAGCACGAGCAGGCGGTGGCACTTGGAAGCTGGCGTGCACCACACAGTGGTCGGATGTGCCCAGTGGGGCGCGTACCGACACACTGTACTCGGCTGGGCGACTCGTCAGCAGTAGATCCAGCAAGGCGGGCGTGTGGTCTGACCTGTCAGGTATCCGGGTGATCCCCCGTACCATCTGGGTCAGCCCGTGGGAGAGAGCGAATGCATGGGCGGTTCGTCCCGCATGATCGGTCCTAAGGGACCCCAGCCACTCAACGTGATGACCGTTAAAGTCCCCCAGGAAAACCAGGTCAGCGTTCGGGAACCGCACCTGCGCATCGTCAGCCATCTCGCTGAGGTATTCGAAAAGCCTTGTTGTCCCAGTGTCCCCTGTGTGGGAGCGGTAGACGCACACGTAGATCTGGCTCATGGAGCCATGATCCACGTGCAGCCAAAGGACGGAGTAGGAGGGGTTCTCCAGACAGCGCAACCGGCGGCAGCAAACATCCGCCCTAACGAACACGCACACCCCGGCTTTATCGCGGAATTGTTCTTCAATGATATAGCCCGGGTAACAGAGGTACGACGTGTCGTCAGGGCGGCGTATCTGTGTCTCCGTTAGGAACATCACAGAAGGCCGTGCCGACTCCAGGTGATGGTGGACGGTATCGAGGTTTGCATGGAGTCCGCGGATATTCGCGAACTCCACCTCAAACGAAGTCAACTTTGTGGGGTTTCTAGGGGCCGCTGTGTACCGTCTATTCTGAAGCTGAAAAACTAATTAACGACTGACAAAGATTTTTTTTTTCGAGTCAGTTTCATAATAAGTAACTGTAGTGTATGAATAACAAAAAGGGAATTAATGAATTTAACTAATTATAATATTATAAATGCCAAACTTCTTGCGGGTGTCAAAGTTCTTCCGCTTTCATTACTATTTTCATAACGCTATGTCGCTACGTCTACTACAAGATAGCCGTGTTTCAAGTGACTGAATTAGTTGCTAAAACTGCGCATCATTAATTTATTTTTATCTTATGGTTAATTTTTGGGATACGAAATTATTGGCTACTAGCTGATCACCGTGACTCCGCCCGCGAGATATAGTTATCTCGGCCCCGATTCCCGTGGGAATACATTACCGAGAATCCAAATAAAAAGAAAATAACAGTACATACACGAAATAAAATGACATGTGTAATTATATTTATGACAAAACAATGATACCCTGTGAAAATTAAAAACATTTTTGGGCTTATCTCCTCCATTCAATCAAGGGATTCTTGTACAAGTTTCATAAAGATCGGACCTCTTTTTGTTATGTCCATAAAATGAGCCGAACAAACAAGATTGTTATTTTTTGGATCAAAATATTCTTCTCGCCGTAATAATATTTTTCCATTGTGCACAGTGTACTGGATCCCGAGGAAAACTGAAATAGATGTTGGTTCATATAACGAAAAAAAAATCATAAAGAGCCAAGGCGTCTCCACTATAATCTTTGTTCCAAATAGTTTTATCGCTATCGGTAATCCGAATAAATCTGAATGGTCATTAAATTCAGTCACTTGAAACACGGCTATCTTGTAGTAGACGTAGCGACATAGCGTTATGAAAATAGTAATGAAAGCGGAAGAACTTTGACACCCGCAAGAAGTTTGGCATTTATAATATTATAATTAGTTAAATTCATTAATTCCCTTTTTGTTATTCATACACTACAGTTACTTATTATGAAACTGACTCGAAAAAAAAAATCTTTGTCAGTCGTTAATTAGTTTTTCAGCTTATTTCGTCTAACATAAACAAGTAATTACAATTTATAAGATTATGGAATTTATTGTAGTCTTACATTAATTATTACGCCTACGTAGGTACATATCATGGAATCCTTAAAAGACTTTAACAAAATAAACCTACTCCATTGTTTCTATGTTCACGTAGTTCAAGTATAAGCTGCATAAGGTGAATTAGTCAGGCGGACAGATAGAAGCTACGTAATGCGATAAATTAGTGCAAACAAAAGTGAACACTATTCCGTTGAATCAAGGTTTAAATTTTAATATGAAATTTGTTTATATCTATGTATGCCTATGTATAATGTATAGGTCGACTCGGGACATTATTTTCTTGCGATTTGTTCTAGATCCTATGTCCGTTGTATTATAAGGTCTTTGCTCGTACCTAACAAAGATCACTCCCGCGGTCGATAGCCAACCTTCGCAATAAATACAACACGGTCAGGTGGCGTAAGTCTTTCTCTTTACTTGGCGTCTTACATACGTTCTCTTTTCACGTCACTCTTTTGAACTCGGGGTGCCCACTTTGAACCCCAAGCTTTTTTTCAATCAATTCAATCTGGCAATGCACCAAAATTGTCGAATACATCTTGCCTCTTGACAACGGCAATAAACTTGATCAAAATGCATACATATTTACGTGATTCTGTCTACCCTTTTGAGGCAAAGGACGTGAATTTGTGTTTCCTCCTAATGCGTGCTTTGCATACTAGGTTGTCGATAACATACATAAATATTTGTTGAGAGTGCTGTACTTATTTACACCACTATAATAATGGTCACTCTATCTATACGCACACACACACACACACACTTCATAATAGGTACATTATTATAATTATGTTAAAATTAAAATAGGCTAGTAGGTAATAAATACCCCCGCAGAGACCACAGAGGTGGTCAAAGTCCGCCGGGCGCCACTGGAAATACGTTCTGCTTGTAACCAGAGACGGCCGGCAACGGACGTTAGAGCGGCCGCGGCCATGGTCTCGGAACTAAAAAAAAAAAAAAAAAAAAAGTAGGTAATTAAATAACCTACAACCTCTACCTCAACGGGGGGCACATGTAACGAAATAGTTACTACGTAACTGGGGTGCATAGCGGTCCTACCAATAATTTAAAGGTGCGAGCCTCCCTCACCTGGATGTGACCCGCCAATCTGCGGACATTCTAGTCTATTACGTTTTTCAGTCCTAGGCGATACAGTTTCGCAAATATTGAAATCTTGATTCTAACCTTGTGAGTTGTAACTGTAGACTCGTGTTATTATTCTCTCAATTGATACATTGGTGAGTATTAATCTTATAATTTGATTCTCAATATTTTCATTAATGTTCTTTCCTTGTCATCTCTATCTACCACCAATTTCTTCATGGCAGAATCGCGCCCGTATTGGATTTGAAGCCTATCGCTACGTAAAATCAAGATGCCAGTAAAAAATTTATACCTACATACCTAGTGTTTCCTATAAATGCTTACGTTCAAATACGATCACATTTAGCTGTCCCAAACCATTCCACGTAGGAAAAGGTTATCATGATAAACTTGCTCTAGTTTATTAGCCTTAACTTTATGTGCTCGTGATCTATGCGTTCTTGAGTGCCTATATCTCTGGTTAATTCGTTTTGCGGGCCTATTCGATGCCAACTTATATTGACGTCACACACTGCGTATAAAGGTTGTAGTCCAAGTAGGTTATCCTAGAATAGGTTATTGACTTATTCACAATCTTTAGACGCGGCGTCTTTTACATTGTATTTTTTTCAAGTCTGTTAGACTTAGTAGTGTTAGAACTGCAACATAGGTAGTTTATTTTATAGAATCAGTTACATGAAATAGTCTAAAGCCTCATTTTATGTAACCCGGCATCGGTGTTCTAGGAGAAACGCTGATTAAATACAGAAGCGACCGGAATTATTAGAAATTAAAACAAGCAAATTGTCAATAAGGGTTGGGGGAATACTGTAGTTTATTATAGGCAATGAATATTTAGATTCAGTGGGCGTAAGAAATAATAATAATGTACATGTTGGTTGTAGGTACATGTTACCTATATTTACTGTGAGTGTTTTTGCAGATGTACAATTTGAAAGGTGATTCCAATATTATGTATTGAATCTCTTAATATTACATATTTTTCAACAAAGGTTGACATTAATACTATTTGTGATGTAGGTACCTACTCTATTTAAGTAGTAGGTAGTATCTATCTATAACTTCATTCTCTTTAAAAAAATCTTTAGCTCCGTACATAAAGTAAACGCCATAACAGTTAGTGATCCGATCTTAGTAGAAATTCCAACTTTATTGCCTGTAAATTACAAGGTGCTCTTATTTCATGGACCACAGACGTGGCCTATCTCAATCGGAGGGACGGAATTAGGGGCTTTTTCAAAGGAGAATTCGTAGTACCTAGTTAAGGATGTGAAATGGAGGAAGGAGGCGTCGTCGGTCAATACTGGAGGTGGTGCGGTGCGGGCGCGGTGCGCAGGCGTGGTCCCCCGGACCCCACCGCTGCCGGCCCACTCACGCAACTCGCGAGTCAGCCGCCGAGCGCTGCGATCGCGTGTGACCGAGCTTTCGTTGTCGCTCTAGTCATGTGTCATGAAAACATCACTTATGGAAAGATCGTTTAGTTTCCGCACTTCAAATATTGCAACATGAATGTGTAAATCTCACGAAAGCACCCATTATCCCGGGAGAGTTCAGTTAGTTTATCGGAGGAACAACTTTCGCCAAGTGTCTAGTTTTTCTCGTAAGCTCGTGGCCGTTGACACTGCAGCGTGCAGATCCCGCAGTGCGTGAGTGTGTGTTTAATTTGCGAACATAATAGTCGAGGACATCAGCTGAGTCGCGTAAACATTGGCTACATTTTGAACTGACGAGACTTGACGATGGCTTCGGCGGATACTCGCGCGTAAACACTGTTCCTGCAAGCCCGTCGTCATGCGGCACCTACTTCTGCTGTTCCTTATAACAGGTAAGACAACAGCATGCCATACATCCTTGTTTATGTTTAAGCCTATCAGTGGCACGTACGGGTTTTTTTATAAAATTCAGAACTGGATCCAAGTGTAGCTCTGAAACAGGTTTCTCAATCTGCAATATTCCATAAATATTTAAAATTCTCTGAATTCTGTTCGTAGTGTGTTAATCTACATCTTTTTATTTTATACTAATCGGTGAGGATGTCTCGCATTTTATGCCGAAGTTTTTGTTAGTCCCCCAATCTTCTTCACTCTGTATTCAAAAATTATTTCAATACAGCTATATCTTGTGCAAAAGCATAGTAACGTGTATCTGGGCCCAAGCAGAAATAACTCAATGGGAACCCGAGCCATACAGGAAACAAATGGGTATGTCTGAGAGGAACTTTTTTTTGTATAACGTACGCGTATTTCTCGGAACAATTACTGTTAGGTAGGTAGGTACTTTATGGGTATACTTTTTATCTTTAATTTAACTAATTGGCTTAATTAATTCTACCCCTTAACCGTAAGATTATCCAGCTTGGTAGCTATGGTTATCTTTATGTTTTCAACTTTGTTATTCGAATAATAGAATGCTTTTACCATAATAGTGGAGATATCGACTTACTATTGAATATGATCCATTGTTATATCGACATCTGCCGGTCGCACCAATGACATTGGCTTATTATAGGTAGGTACGTTACATTGATTACATTACTGAAGAATAGCATCTGGGTTATGTAATTCCTCCTATCTAATAAAAGTCGTTATAATTCTAGAGAACGACTGATCTTTATAGCTTTTACACTGTGGCTTACCTTGGTGGATATTTTTTCAATAATTTCTCTAACCGCTAGTTGGATTCTAAACCAATCGCTACAAAAGGAACCGATATTAATTGACTGGTAATTTAAGCGTTAGTTAGGTAATTGAAAAACATAACAAGCACAAAGATAATTTATAAAGGTAGAATACCTACCTAAAATATTGAGAAATATCTGAAATAGGTAGGTATCTACCTGCCTACTTAAATACCTACCTATAAGATTTTTAAACATTTTACCGGTCGCGTTTCAGTAATAAATAAAATGCTACGATGCTGATCGATTTTAAAACGCATTGCATTTCGCATAATGTCCGTTGAGAAAAAGTATATTATATTTTGTACATTTTATTTACGACCGCGACAGGTGTTCAATGCAGGTAGACAGCGAGCTTCGGTCGACCGACGCGGTTTACTTTTGTTAGAGTAAAATACTACGATCGTTTGCCTTAAAATATTAGCGACAGAAGGTTTTGCTCTCTAATGATTTAGCTCACATGATTGATACAACCATCTGTGCATGTAATAAATTCGAATTTAAATGAACATTTGAAGACAGCTTTTAATAATGTGTTGTCTATTTTCTACGAGTATCAATAACGAGGCATAATTACCAAAATAGCTCAGAATTATAATCTACTGTATTGAATATGTGTATTATTTCCATAAATCGTTCATATAAAGTTAAAAAAATGTAGATATTTCGATTTCCATAGATCATAATATCATTGGAAACTTTTTCTCCCCTAGTAATTTATTGTCGGACCCCATTTGGAATAGAAGTATATGACAAATTGCTAAGGTTATTTGCGCTAGTTAAAAAAGGAGAGGATTTCTTGCTCGTCAATCTATTCCGTTTTATTGAATCCATTTTTGGAGGCAGTCACGTTAATAGACGGCTTCAATCTATATTTTATCAAGTCATATATAGGCGATAGGTCATTAATTTTCGAATCACACACACACATCGCGCCTTACAATATTAATAGAATTATTTCAATGTTAGTTAACACACATTTTAGTAGGTTATAAATATGTAGTGACACATTAGATACAGGCGCTTTACTTGGAAAAAATAATGTGATGCTGATATCTCTCCAAGCTCCATTCTCTCAATACAAGAAGATACGGACTGCACCTGGCTAGTTTTTTTTTCAATGAATGCTCTTAAAGTTAAGAATTTATGTTTGGTTTTGTTCTGAATAGAAACGCATCTATAGTTTCCTGTTGCGAGTGATGATGCTAATTAAAATGATAATTCGAAACTATTAAGATGATATAGTAAATTTGGACTTTAGTATGTAAGTACGTACCTACCTTAAAATAATTGGATAAGCTTCAAGCTGAAGAAAGAAAAGAAGTTATTTTGGGGTCTCTACTCGTAGAGCATTTAAAATATTACACGTATTAAATTAATTGTATGTTATTTATTAGTTATTAGAGACGTATTTATTGTTGATCAATACTACTAGGCACCTTATTATTAAGCCCAAAACGCTGCTTTTGGCAGTTAACGGCAAATTGCAGACAAAATATATCTAAAAATTGATTAAGCTAACTAAATAAGAAGCATAATATCTTGAAACGGACAGCATTGGACTGTTTTCTCCGCTTGTACGTTATGAAATTTTATCTTGGCGTGGTGTTACATATCCATTCCTTCAATTATCACTTCGTCCCTTTCGACCGAAAGTGTCAGATTTGTCAGATTTTGTTCCCAAGCGATACTACTACTATAAATAATTCCCTTTATCGGAGAGACGGTCAATTTTTTTCTTTACACTCCCGAACGTTATGCGGCTTTCTGTTTATGCCTATTTTAGGGTGTTGACAGAGCAGGCATAATCAAACGGGTGCAGTCGATAAGTAGCCAGCGCCGGCTTTCATCTCGTATCTCAGTGGTGTGTGTTTACACTCACTCATATAGGTACCTACCGCGCCGGAGCGGCGTCTGTGGCTTGCGCCCGCGCATTCCGGTAGTTGTAGCACAGTTGATATACATAATATGCGTGTGAATTTCAGCTACATTATAGTAAAATGATACTTGTGCAACGTAGCTTTTATAAGAAACTGCTTTTCGAAGAAGATCTTTTGAATAGTATAGAATAAATAGCTGACCCGGCAAACGTTTAGCTTTAGGGGTGGACTACCCTTAACATTTAGGGGGATGAAAAATAGATGTTGTCCGATTCTCAGACCTACCCAATATGCACACAAAATTTCATGAGAATCGGTCAAGCCGTTTCGGAGGAGTATGGCAACGAAAACTGTGACACGAGAATTTTATATATTAGATATTCTATACTATTCAAAAAATCTTCTTCGAAAAGCAAAAATCGCGCTCGATAGGGCCTTACAACTATTTAGTTGTAAGGCCCTATCACACTAGAGCGCGATTTAAATCCGCCGGGCCTCCGCGGCTAATATGCAGCGCATTCGTTCCGCCAAGATTTATAGTGATGATATCCTCACCTCACGCTAGCATTCATCTCATTATTGCTTCCATGTTTCGTTACTAGTTTCAACAAATCGAATCCCGAATCAATGTTATAAATTACTCAGTATTGGTAATCTTTGTGAACTGCTACCGGTCCTCGTAAGGTTCTAGGTAATGTTTTGGTACTTATTAAATCTTTCATTAGAAAAAAGGAAAAGTTTACCGCAGATAGAGTTATGACTCTCTTATACACCCACTTTTGACCAGTAACTTTGCCCCACGTTATACGGAGTGAGCCCAATGCGGTTTCTATTTTCTTGACTCCCGTACCCACCTTATTTAAAAAGAATAAGCCACTTGATGATAGAAGGTAGGTATAGTCACTGTGTCCCATAGACATTAGTAAAACCAGAAAATATCCATTACACGCAAGTTACTGTGTGACACTATGCACTTATGGGGGATTGGGTAAATAAAACGGGAATAGCAGAGAAAGTAAACCAAATGTGAGGTATCAACTTAGATACCCATGTCAATTTAGTCAATTCCAGTACCTACTCGATTGAATAAACTAACGAAAGGGGCATCATTGTGTCATAGAGCCGATCGATAATAACCTTCTGCACCTCTTTTGCCATTTACGTAGGGCGTATGTGAGGTCAATCGAAATCTTTGTAGCAAGTAATGAATAGATATAATGAATGACACAACCTCTCCTGGTAGTTAAATTGCTTTAACCCATAACAATAATGTAGATAAAAATATAAAAGGCACTGTTAATATGACCGTGAACATTATTTTTAATAGAAAAGAAAAATCAAATTCATCGCGTTTAAGAAATTTAACATTTGAATGTCTTATAAAGCGATATTATTGTCAATGAGATTTGCTAAGGTAAGAACGGTCACTAGGTTCAAAGCTCAAAAAACTTGTAACCTTTAACTTCATTTAAGTCCTTTGTGTAAGGTGAGCCTTATCAAACGCTGACTTTGCGTAGACTTTGAATTTATTGCTTACATACTGCTATTTTTGTAGGTCATCAACTTTATGTTCTTGGCTCCACTTGTATTTGGTGTTAAAAATTGCAAGTGTTCGCGATATTGGACTACTAGGGATAGGTAAGGAGCTACGAGTATTACAAACTTGCCAGAACTAAAGATGACATGTGCTTCTTCGAACTTCTGAAAATTTTAATTTAATAACAAACTCCCACTTCAGAGTTTGTGAAAGAAGTCATAACGGCATAGATATAACGTATCCGCGAAAATATTTTCCTCTTTTATTGAGACAGTCACTTAAACATCATTCTATCCGAAAAAAACATTTGGAGTGAATTGAGAACTACCTCCAAATTGTATAAGTCTGAATGATAATAACAAATAACAAGAGATCTTCCTAGTCCATAAGGCCCCCATAAGTACTTAGTCGGCACAGTGTGATTTCCCCGGTGTTATTTTGGTACATTTAAATTTCCCAACAGAGCGCGCGGCCCGCAATGCCTAAATCTCCAGTATAAATAAACTTATCACAAAAGTTTCCTCATTTACCGTTTATGAGACGTAACACAATGAAACATCTGTATAAACTTAGCATAAATTTGCTTTTCCTAAATACTGTGCTGTTGTACAAGAAACTTGTAGAGACAACCCGTCGCGGTAGCTCGCCATAATTCTTAATCCTCTCATAAAATTACTGATAACTTTGTAATTTAAACGCGTGGTATACACGTGTATAATTTATTGTTTAGTGTGCTATTTAGGAAATTCTATAGATCTATGATTCTATTCGTATGTTAGTTTTCCATTTATTCGTGATATGTAGGCGCTATCATCATTTAATTTCCTCTCTCGCTAGTTCGCTACGTTTGTAGCACGTTAGAATTGCCTGAACTAGATACGAGTATGATGATGAATTACGATTTCTTGTACTTACGATAAATAAACGCCGTTCGTACCATACTCGTAGCTATAGTCCGGCAAGCTCGTGCGCGACCGTCCTGCGGGATGACAGACGGTGGCGGGGACGAGGTACTAAAGATGTCAGCGGGTAGCGGGTAGTGCAGCGGGGAAGGGAAACGCGTGCATCTGCGCGTCAAATACGGCAGTCTCGGCCGCGCAGTCGAAGCGGCAACACGTGCTTGATATTCCGTACTACTTTGAGTTCGACGCACACGAGATTAAGATCTCAGGATGAGTAAGGCTATCTCAAGACAAGTTAAGGAAGTTGTACATAAAGTGTACCAATTTTTTGTAAGGCGAAAAAATGACCGAACATCGGCCGAATACGCAAACGACATTAATTTAGCAAAAACTGTTGCTGAAGCCACAGGTTTGTCTGATACTAGCGTTAAAAAAATTATAAAAGAAGCTAGAATCATGGAAGCACAAGGCAGCACAGCGACTTTCAATTCACCACGGAAAAACCGTTTTCCTAAAAAAAGGATTGAAATCGACAATTTTACGGAATGTGTCTTACGAAGAAAAATTACACAATGGTATACTGTCAAAAAATGTATCCCGTCGTTGAAAAAGTTGAATGCGGAATTGAAACAAGACAATATACTTCATTGCTCACGTGAATACTTGAGACGGACAATACATAGGCTTGGTTTCAAATATTTTACATGTCAGTCACAGAGGAAGCTATTAATTGAACGTCACGACATAATGCGCCTGCGGTGGCATTACATCAGAGACATTAAAAATACCGCGGAGAGGGTAAGTCAATAATTTTCCTAGATGAAACCTACGTGAATAAAAATCACGTGACACAAAAATCCTGGCAGTCTAATACAGAACGCGGGGCTATGCAAAACATTGGTAAAGGACCTCGTATTGTAATTGTACACGCTGGCAGTCGCAATGGCTTTGTACCTAATTCTTTATTGATGTTCAAATCATATTCCAAGACCGGTGATTATCATGGAGACATGAATGCCACAAATTTTCGAAAGTGGATCGATGAAAAACTGTTACCAAACATTCCTCCGAATTCTGTTATTGTAATGGACAACGCCGCTTACCATAGCACTCAGATCGATAAAAAACCTACAATGAGTACCCTGAAAAGCGAAATGCAGCAATGGTTAGAACGGCGAGGTGTTCAGTATGATAGCGCTATGCGTAAATGTGATCTAATGAACATAGTTAATGAGCAAAACACGGAGAAACAATACAAAATTGATGAAATATTAAAGGAAAATGGACATATCGTGCTTCGCTTACCCCCATACCATCCGGATTTAAATCCAATTGAACTCGTGTGGGGGTACGTAAAAGGCGAGCTCGCAAGGACTTCCCTTGATTCGAACTGAGATAAAACGTTAAAAGATTTAGAATTGCTTTTTTCTAATTATTCGGTTGAACAGTGGCGCGATTGTGATAATCATGTCATAAAAAACGAGGACGAATATTATAATTCAGATCGAGTATTTGACGATGAAATGGACAGGTACGTTATTGTTTATTAACATAATCGATTATTATTGCTTTAACTTGGCAGAGTTGTTTATTATTTCTATAGCACATTTTTATCTTTTTAGATTCATAATTCAACTGGGTGAAAACGACGATGATGATGACGACGAAAGTTATGAAGAAGATCAAACAGAGAGTGAACATGAAAGTGATATGGAAATTGATTTATAATAAAACAATATATCATACTTAATTTTAGTTTTCCTAATAATTTGTCCTCAAGCATAATAAAAAAATATAAACAATAAAAGCAGTTCTATCTTTTTATTGACTCCTATATTACGTCACAAGAAAATGGATAATCTACCTGAGTTTCTTGCTGGTTTCTTCTCAGGAGAACCAACTTACCGAACCAGCTAAAGAATCATTTTCAAATGGTTATTTATGTAATTAATTTAGTATTTTTATAATAGTGCTTGACATAAAATTGTAAAATTTTGACATTCATATGTGCTCTTTATGTGCCTAAACTGAATAAATGAAATTGATTCTTTGATTCTTTGATTCTTGAGTACAACTTATCGCAAGATTTATCCTGGCACACTTCTCTTCGTGTGTAGCCGTGTGCTAGAATGACGCGCTACCTCGTCCCCGCCACCGTCTGTCACCCCGCGGGACGGTCGCGCACGAAATTGCCGGACTATAGTTGACCAGTGAAAATACTTCTAAAGCTAAATTCACAGTTCATTTTATAGTCTCATTGTAAGTCAGTTTGTCAAGAGTAGATTTATGTTTTATAGGTCATGATCTAAATAAAGTGTTAGAATAGAATTCAGATCACCTAATTTTTGTTTTCGACTTGTCATCTGGAGAACTTCGTAGCACGTAAGTTATTGAAGTTTTACTCTTTAAATAAAAATACGAGAAGGTACATATAGCTGATTATGTAGCTTTCGTAGATGAGTTAATTTGAAGACCTATAAAATTTAATACAAAAGTAACGAATGGATGTCCGTGAAAGATACGCGAGTTAGATACAGAGCAAGTCTTTTGAAAGACAAAATAATGTTTACTCTTAAAGAGGGTTAGTGTAGTACAAAAGACTGTATGCAAGCTATAATTATCGACCTTGAAGTGTATGAGGGCGCTGCTGGTATGGCGGCACGTGCGTCAAGTAAAACGATAATGATAGAGTGGCCTGGGGGACGTATAATCAACTGAATAACTAATTCAAGTCATTGCGCTTTAGTTTATATAATGGACCTTTTTGTGCCACCCCTTGCTATAACCACCTACTTACGTTGAGGGTCATGAAGAATGTTTTATAAAAATATTTGATCATAATATTGTAGGTATCTAAGTATTGTTCATTTTACATTAAGAATTATAGTTTATGTTGACTTAACAAAGCGTATAATTGCGTGAGGAAGTAATATAAAGTAGGTCCTTTTGCAAATTAACGATGAGAGAATATAAAAAAGTAATAAATTCTCATGTAAAGATGGCATTCAGTGGTAGATGACACTAAACTTTTCAAGAAGTGTACAATAGAAATGAAAACGGAAAATAAAGATAGAAGAGACAAGTAAATACAATATAGTCTAGAAATGCAAACAGAAAATATATTTAAGTATTGCATAATTTATTCTAATGGACTCAACTATTAATAAATCTAGTAGGTACTAAATACGCTGTTGCAAGGGAAACAAAACTAAATAATTTAATCTTTGCAAAACATTGATATTTAATGCAAAGTTAACTACGAGTGTCCTCTGGCACATATTACTTATCTACTCTGAAAGTGGGGCATATTGAATGATGGTAGATAATGAATGTCAAACATAATATACTACCTATTAGTAAGCGTTACGACACGACATGTTCATTAATGTTCAAACAATCAGACTCCTAAGGAATTAAGCCTTACCTCTATGTAACTATACATATTGCAACAGTCAAGTTCATGGTCCTTCTGACATAATAATATCATTATTAAACATTCATTATTAGACTCCAAAGTGTATACTGAAAAATGTAATATATTTTATGTAATTGGGTCAGCGGCGAAGGGTGGGTTCATGGGTGTTGGAGTTGGGAGGGAAAGTGTGAATGTTATTCCACGTTGCGTACAAACGACTATATTATTACTTGCTATATTATATAACACCACATTCCGTGCTGGAAACTTTATGGTAATGTGTCTCGCGACCCCTTTGGTTAAGAAAACTTTGCAACATTTTGATTTTATATATCTACTTTGTATTTAGGAAAGCATAGGGGTGAACTACTGTATTTCGGTTAAGCCGACCAACTTAGTCGCCGCTAAAAATCGATGAAAACGCAGTGCGTAAGAACGATATAATAGTAAGGGGTCGCAGACGGTAATAAAATTTGATTAGAGTTTGATCATAAATCTTTCTTTTTCATTATCTGTGTTGGCGTCGGGCAAGCCATCCCGCGCAGAGAGACACTACGCTCAAATCCCCCATGTTTTGACATACATACTCGTTGTATTTATGACATGAAACTCGCTTCAACCGATCTGACACGAGATTTATGAAGTCCACATGTGTGCTTAGGAGATTGAATTGCCTTTACGAAATGGGAATCCATGTTTTACGTTTGAAATCCAGCTTTCAGTTTATGTAATCCTATTGTGGTGACATGGATATGTATTTCTGATGATGATGCTTTAAATGATTTGAAGTTAATAATGTCGGATTTCAGAACCTCCGGGCGGCTGTAGGATTTCTACCCACAGTGTGTTATTCGGTAGAGCAGTAACTGCTATGCTGTAATAGTTTGTTGTTAAGTTCTTCTGTGAGATATTGTTTAAAGTATTCATGCAGACATTTTTCCTTACATTCAAGAAAAGGGATTGTGTATTCGCGATGACGTCATCCTTTCTAATAAAACGGTACAAAGTTAGGAGGGTGTCAAGTTTTTGTACCCACGGTCCCGTCATTCCAAAAATAACGGACCCAACACCCGCGTCTCTATAAAATCTGTATGTGACTTACTTAAAACGACATGTGTAACTCATGACTTATCTTTGGGGGATCCATTAGTTACAATTTGCTGACTCACGCTCGCTTTTTGGGGCGCTTTATGTGCCAACCGTTGAGTGACTTCGCAATATTATTTTGATTCAAAGATGTTTTTATTTACTTTGATTTGTTTGCGCAACACTATTTGGTATTGAGAGAGTTCTATAGGTACTAAATATTTTTAAGTGCCTGCTCAGTAATTAGATAATATCCAAAAAAAGCGTTTGTGCCAGATTTTACAGTGCCAATTAAAATGTTAGATAGGTACGTGTTATTCAAATGTAAAAAAAATAATTGAAGTAGCGAAGTAGGTTTAAAATTAATTGTCATCTCTATTAAATTAGGCTTATAGTTATATAAAGTATGTGAGAAAATTAAACTTGTGGCACAATCCATCTTGTTACAAGTGAAATTAATGACTCTGTAACTCATAGATTATTTTAAGTACATTAAAGTTAAAAGTATTCGTAGAGATAAGATTTAGTGGAGCGATTAGATTCCCAACTTTGACTTCCGGGCCGAGTGCGGGCAGTGTCGGTCACCACCGGATGACGGCCAACATGGAAAGCATTTTAAGCGGTTCTTCTATCAGAGGGCCTGCCTATTGTTCTATTTTAAGTAATATTTTTTTAACTTTATTGTCGATTGAAATGAATTTTATAATCCGTTTTTAATGTCAGGATTCGTAATAGTTTAGATTTCCTATGATGGAAAGTGAATATTGAATGAGGATCATATTTTTTGCCTTAACTTGGCGCAAAGGTAGCAACTGTAATTGATCTGAAAAATAAATAATATAATTAACTTGGGTTAAGTTTGGGACAATACTATTTGGTTACGATATTTAGTTTAATTTACAGTTAGTCATAAAACAATGTATCTACCAATATATTATGGCTCGAATACTGAGATGTTCCGTTCCATAGATCTACGGATATACGACACGATCATAAATTATTGTTGAATATGCCCAGAGTAACGTTTTCCTCGCTACTGAGGTATATGTGCGGAGAGCAGCTTGCGGCAAATGAAGCCACACAATACGGCACCTACGTTACGGACTGGCTATCCGATACGGATAGTATCAAATGAAACATGAAACTCACCAGGCGTTCAGCTTCATCGCAAACAGATTTTGAATACCTCTACTGGCTTTGCGGGATCCACAACCACACATTGCAAAGTGTTTATCAATGGATAAGGTATCTATATGAATGGATTAGGTATTTTATCATTCACAGGGTTTTTTGAACAATTGTCAAAGTTAGATGTTAAACCGGTAATACTGTCCGCATTAAGTACCCTATAGTAAATCTCATACGCAAAACGAAAACTATATTAGATATAAAATTAATATGAAGCTACATACTTTGACTACACATTTTAGGAATGTAGAATTATTTGACTGTAATATTGTATTGAATAATACGAGGGTGGATTGAAACGTAGTCGGCCTAACACTGATCCATTTAGTTCTAAATATCAAATCTACCCACATTATTTAGTTCAGTTCAGACCTGTTAATTGTGTGAAGTTTGAAACGTGTGCGATAATTAGTTAATATATAATTTAATAAATTTATTAACAAAGCAATCTGACATCATTTCCGCAAATGGAGCAAATCGAGCAGCGTGCCGTCATTAAGTACCTCCATAAGAAGGGGCTGTCATCAAAAGCCATTCATGATGATATGGTCAGTACATTAGGGGATTGCGCTCTTTCATATTCATCCGTCAAAAAATGGATAGCAGAATTCAAGCGTGGTAGAGAGAGTGAAAGACGAACCCCGCTCTGGAAGGCCTTCGACGTCCACTACTGACGAAAATGTTAAAAAAATACTCGATTTAGTTATGGGAGACCACAGATTGAAAATTAGAGAGATAGCCGAGATTATAGGCATCTCTTATGAACGTACTTAAAACATAATAGTCAACGTGTTGGGTTTCCACAAGGTGTCTGCGAGGTGGGTTCCGCGACTGCTTTCAGTTGAGCAAAAAAGGATGCGATTGACTATTGCACGCGATTGTTTGGAGTTATTTGAAGCTGATGAATGTGATTCTTTGAATCGTTTTGTTACTATGGACGAAACATGGGTTCATTACTGTACACCGGAAACAAAACAACAATCAAAACAGTGGAAAAGACCTGGTTCACCACCCCCCAAAAAGGCTAAGTCGATTTTGTCGGCAAGTAACGTGATGGCTTCAGTATTCTGGGACTCGACGGGTGTGATTATGGTTGATTATCTTGAAAGGGGTCAGACTATAAACTCTGATTATTACTGCACCTTACTACGTCGTTTACGAGAGGAAATAAAAGAAAAACGTCCAGGAATGAGCAGAAGAAAAGTCCTGTTTCATCAAGATAACGCTCGTGTTCACACATCTGTCCAATCAATGGCAGAAATCACAACTGTGGCTTTGAACTGTTACCGCATCCACCTTATTCATCTGATCTGGCACCGTCAGACTTTTTTCTGTTCCCTAACCTAAAAAAGCGCTTGGGAGGTCAAAGATTTTTGACAAATGACGAGGTCAAAGCACCAGTAGACGCATATTTTGATGACTCTAAGGAAGAATCATTTTTTTTCAACGGGCTAAATGCTTGGAAGAGAAGATGGCAAAAGTGCATTGAACTTGATGGTGATTACGTCGAAAAATAAAAGTATATTTCATTTATTATGTATTTATTTTCTTGGTTAGGCCGATTACTTTTCAATCCACCCTCGTAATTATATCTTGACATGTGATAGTTATTTACTATCAAATTTTTTGCGACGACAGGTAGCTACTTTGCTAGCTAATTTCGTATTGAGTCAAGCCAAATTATTGGCTTATCAACCTGCTTTTATTGAGCTGAATAATATTGACATAGACAGTTTGGAGACAATCCAAAAAAAACTAGTTTGTAAGACAACAGATAATAAATCTAGCAATCTTTATTTTAAATATATGCCGAAGGTAAGGGACCTGTGGCCTTTGAGGAAATTGAGCCGACCCCTAGTAGTAGTATGTATGGGGGTGAACGTAATTCTGTTGAGCATAACATTATTTCTAGTAGTTTAAGCATAGTACACCAAAATATTCAAGGCTTATCTGATAAACTTTTAGAAATTGACCTTTACATTAGGGACCCATAGACCAACGCGGTCGTCGTATACGCTGTCGCCGTATACGACCACAATGTTCATATTTTTTGTATAACAGAGCACTGGTTAAAATACCACGAATTATTGTTCCACAGTGAATTTTACTCACTTATTAGTGCGTTCGCAAGAAAGAAGGTTATTCGTGGTGGCTCCCTAATATTCGTGTCTAATAATATAAAATGTAAAGAACGTAAAGATATCGTTGCTTTTTCTATAGAGCGCACTGTGGAATTGTCCTGTGTTGAGCTTGAGCGACTCATTGTCCTCTGTGTCTATAGCCCACCAGATTGTGATTACGATCCATTTGAGATAGTAATGGAAAATGTATTGAAACAATTGTGTCTTAGTAAAAAGCATGTTGTGGTGTGTGGTGATTTTAATGTTGATGTACTTGTGCAGTCACCTAAATGCATTAAATTTATCAATTTATTCAGTTCCTTCGGCTTACAACACTTATTTTGAGAGCAAACTAGAATCACATCACATTCTGCAACATATTATAATATATTTAGCAACTGTGAACTCCTGACAAAGGAGGTATTAAGTAACTTCAAATCTGACCATCTGGGGCAGAAGGTCGTATTTCCCATCGATATCACGGCTAAAGGAAAAAAAAATTCATGTAGGCCAATGAGTACATATCGCCTAAAACGATTTAATGAAAGCGTTTCTGCAAAAGTTGCTAGTATTGACTTTAACCAGGTTTATCCAAATAACTTAAATGAGTCCTTGTTTAATACAATTAAATCTGAGTTCGACAGTATATTTAAATCAAGAACTTTTTATAAAAATGGAAACCTCCAGTTCTGTGACTGGGCAACCACTGGCATCTACAAAAGTAGAGCTAAGTTGTATGAATTATATGGTATGAAGCAATATGATTTTAATCCTGATTTTATTCAGTATGTTAAAGATTATTCCAAAACTTTCAGAAAAGCGTGTGTTGCTGCCAAGTCATTATATTTGAGTAATAAGATTAAACAGTCCAACAATAAAGTCAAAACGACTTGGAATATAATTAATGCTGAAACCGGTCGCCTAAAGCCCCGTGACAATGACTTTTAATTAATTATTGATAATAAAGTCATTAACAAAGAACCAGATGTAGCACAAACCTATAATCTTTTTATAGACATACCCGCGAATATAACTAGCTCCTTGAATTCTTGCCCAGTTAAAGCTCAACGTATGCTGGAAAGCGGCGTGAATCAGTGTCATGTCTCATTTAGCTTTGAATATGTAAACCCCAATGATATTATAAAAGTGTTCTATTCGCCGATGATACATATGTATATTCATACATTTATACAGTATGAACAGTGACATACATGCAATAAATACTAGAAATAAGCATAAATTGGTTGGGACGTATTATCGTTTACAGAAGGTTCATGACTCCTTTGCAGGATTTGGTGTGCGTTTTTATAACAAAATTCCTCTAAACATTATGAACCTTCCTTTGAATAAATTGAAAGTGGCTTTTAAGACACACCTCATAAAAAAGGCATATTATACTATTAAAGATTATCTAAACGATACAGAGAAATGGCAATGAGTAGCTTGCTCATCACTCGAGCTACATAGACTTCTGTTTGAAATGTTGTTTTATTGCTGAACCTCACTTATTATTGTTAAATTATTATTATTATGATATTATAAGGTATGGGTACTTTGAGATTATGTGGCACCTTTAACTAGTATTTGACTTTTTTTGTGAATAACAGAGATCCATTATTTTTAAGTTCACTTGGTCCACACATGGTCACGTACTGCCCTTGCCCTCTTTTTATTGTTGTAACAGAATCATTGTATTTACTGGCGAATAAAAAGAGTGGCCGTGAGTTTTTCTTGCCAGGTTCTTTCCTCACAGGCTCTACCTATTGCCTTGCGAAACTGGCGGTAAATGTAAATGTAGAAGCATTGTCTTTTTTGACGTTCATAAGTGTTACTTTGTGACCTACATGAATAAAGATATTTTGATTTTGATTTTGGTAAAGTTTAAAGTAAGTAACTTGAATATTACAGTTGAATTGGCAATGCTGCCAGCCTTCTCGGAACATTGCCAGTCGGCGACGAGGCGGAGGAACTTTTTGACGCATATTAGAATTTAGATGTAATCTTAGTAGGCATAATTAGAATAGGTAATATACATATTTAGTTAAATTTGATTTGGTCAAGAATTTAATTAATTAGTTGAAGTCTTGAAAACAAATTGTGTATTTTAAAATGGTGATGTAGCTATTCTATGGTAGGTATGGTTTCAAAATTTGTACTTACGGCTTCACGAGTGGGTACCTACACTTTGTAGTAGGTATGCATGTGCCAATTTTAAGCGTTCTGAGTAATATTAGTACTATTAACTATCCTGTGGTAGGTAATATATTGATAGTAAGTAGGTACATAATTTGGTATTTTCAAGAACCTACACTGCATTGTCTCGGAGTGTAGTGATAATGTCGTTTTGTTTCATTGGTTTGAAAATCATTTGATGTGTCAGCAGTATTTTATATTTTCTCTACACTGTCATTGTGGCGCCAATCGCTATAGACGTTAACTAGTATAGGGTATTTCCCCTCTGTATCCGTATTATGTAGGTTTTTAACGACAGAAGTGTTTGGTATGGTTCGCAAAAAAAATCTAACTTTTAGTATCTAATCGTTGATACCTAAATAGGTACCAGAACTTCTTGAAAATATTTAAATGGCTTTCAGAACAAAAGATCTTATAAATTAGACAATGACTTTGAAATATTATCGTAGTAAATACGGTGATATGAACACTAAAATATACTACTTGCTTACCTAATTTAGATTGCAAGGTACACATATCTCAGAGGATTTAACGCGCTCTCCGAACAAAGTACAGTCCTCAGGAAACGACACTAGACTCTTCCTATGTGAAGAACAATATAGTTATGTTTTTTAAAGTAACTGATCGACAAACGAGTACCTAAACTACAATAATGAAGCATTTAATCAATATATTATTGCTATTTAATCAATTGCTTTCACATTTTACAGACAATAAGTTACTTCATAACAAACAGTTTGGTTTCACTAAAGGCAGGAACACAACGGATGCAGGAGTTGCACTTGTGAAACATATATTTGATGCTTGGGAGGAAAAGCAGGATGCTATTGGTATATTTTGTGATCTATCAAAAGCTTTTGATTGTGTTGATCATGGGACTTTGCTACTAAAATTAGGTTATTATGGTGTTTCGAACAGCTCACTTGGCTTACTCGAGTCTTACCTCACTGGTAGAGTACAAAAAGTAAACATTAATGGCACCGACTCTTCTGGCGCCTCATTAGTCATGGGAGTACCCCAGGGCTCTATATTAGGACCCCTTTTATTCTTAATATACGTAAACGATCTTCCTTATTTCACTAAAAATCTTTGTGAGATAGTATTATTTGCTGATGACACATCATTAATTTTTAAAAGTGATAGACAAAAAGTAGCACTTGACGATGTAAATAATACCCTTTCGGAAATATTGCATTGGTTCACAAGTAACAACTTGCTGCTCAATGCGAAGAAAACAAAATGTGTAAAATTTACTATGCCCAATGTTAGACAGGTGGATACTCATATTACTATGAATAATGAATTAGTTCAAATAGTCAATACCACAGTTTTTCTTGGGATAACTCTAGATAGTAAACTACAATGGGGTCTTAATATCACAGCCTTGGCAGGAAGACTTAGCTCAGCTGCCTATGCGGTTAGAAAGATAAGGTCTCTGACTGACGAAAAAACGGCACGATTAGTTTATTTTAGCTACTTTCATAGCGTTATGTCATATGGTCTGCTGCTGTGGGGCTCAGCTGCCGATATTGAGACAATATTCATATTACAGAAACGAGCTATACGAGCAATCTATAGACTCGGACCCCGTGACTCGCTGAAAGAATTATTTAAAGAAATTAATATTTTAACAGTTGCTTCTCAATATGTTTACGACAACATCTTATATGTACGGAAGAACATAGATCTATTCAAAAAAAATTCCGATAACCATAATTTTAATACAAGAAATAAAAATAAATTGGCAATGACAAAAATTAGACTTCATAAAGTTGGTAATTCGTTTGTTGGCAAATGTATAAAAATTTATAATAAAATTCCTCAGGATTTGGTTGACATGCCTCTTAATAAGTTTAAAATAGTAGTTAAAAAATGTTTGATGATGAAAGGCTACTATAATGTAGACGAATATCTTAATGATAAAAATGCATGGTCACCCTAATCTTCTGTTGTTGGCCACTCGTATAATACAATAGAAACTAATTGTAACAATGTAAACAAAACAATATTAAAAAAGAAAATGGATAATCTACCTGAGTTTCTTGCTGGTCTCTTCTCAGGAGAACCAAATTACCGAACCAGCGAAAGAATCATTTTCTAATGGTTATTTATGTACTTACTTAATTTAGTATTTTTATAATATTACTTGACAAAATTGTAAAATTTTGACATTCATATGTGCTCTTTATGTGCCTAAACTGAATAAATGAAATTGATTCTTTGATTCTTTGATTTAGTAATCAGCTCCAACGAGTTTAGTGGTGAAATATCCGAGTAATATTTAGTTCAACGGGCCTTCAGCTTCAGATTCCTTATCACAATTTCGAAGCTTATTTAAATTCCCCCTGGTAAATACTCTCAATTTGTTCCAAATCAGCTGTACAAGATCCCAAGATTGTCGCTAAGAATGTTCCACAAATGTGTCTGTGCGAATCCCTCTATCCACCCTTACTTGTCGCATGTAGGCCAGATTATACCGTCTGAGTATCGTAATGTTGCGTTGCCCTCCATGTATGGGCATCTGTGTCCTCAAGAACACAGGGGTCGCTGCCCCACCCCAACTTGTTTGTCGTAGTATCGATCCAACCGACGTCATCGTGAACTGGTTTAATTTGCAAATCGTAAACTTTAGTGCTGATTTGTTATTCCAGATACCACATCCCTATTTCTCTGTAGGTATCTTTATCTATTTTCGGTTAGTTCTACAACGAATTTAGCTCAATATAGGCTCAATATCTATTATATGCTCATTATAGCATAACTCTGTCTTCGGAGTGCCGAATTCGAATTTAAATGATGATGATTAACCCAAGTATCCGCTTTTTTTTTTAATTATGTTATTACAATTCACACAACGTCATCTAGCCCAAATTAAGCTAATATAAGCTTGTGCTATGGGATCAAGACGACTGATAAACATACTTATATATTTTCTAAATACATACATATTTTACATAGAAGACACCCAAACTCCGAACAAATATTTGTGGATAACACAAATATTTGATTCGACCCGGAATCGAACCTGGGACCTCAGGGACGGCAGTCGCATACTCATACCACTGCGCCACCGAGGCAGTCTAAATTATACCTCTTTATCCATAATGTCGTATTATCTTTGACCTCATTAACCTTATTATCTGTTCCATATGACTTCTGACCTCACGTTGTAGATTCCTAGAAACCCGCCTTTACTGCGGATAATAACAAGTCCATTATAACAACTCCTTTGTAAGATAGAATGATGACTCTAGAACTTTTAATGACTATATTATGCAGTTATTGTATGTGATAATGAACACATTATATTTGACTATAGCACTATTTTGTTACTATGTTTGGCTAAAGCCGTATTGAAAACAGTATCCATGTAGTACCTAACAATAGGTGCCTTTTAATGAGTTTAAGCAGTTAGGTACTTTTAGAAAGATTTGAGGAAAGATTATGTTGAGGAATTATTATTGCATAAAGAAAATGAAGCGATGCACGATACGGACCTATTTCTATAAACATTGGTGTCTCTCAAATGACCCATGCATGACGAATAAATTATCTGATAGCTTAATAGACAAAGTGTGATAGATAATAATAGAATAAATAATTTTTAAATTAGTTGATTAGTTGTAGTAAGTTGAGGTTTACTTATGTAAGAAATGAGAAGCCAATATAATGCCTATCAGTGTCCTTCCGTCGCGGCGCGCCTCCCTCAGCCGTAAAGGCCTGGGCAAACCAAAAGCAGTTGCAGCGCGGTAGCAGTGCGTCTACGTTAGTAAATAATGTAGTTATATGAGGGATGACACACTGAACAAACGCGGGCCCGCTGAACGATACCTGCTCCGCCACTGCGCCGCGCACGCACTGCTTTTCGACAAAACATTTGGACGGGAGCAGCGCAGACGCGGGGCGGTGGCAGCGCAGGCGCAGTTAGCACACGTTGTATTACTACTTCCGCCATTTTGAGTGGTCACACTAGAGCAGTTGAGCGGGACAGACGCAGCGCAGTTACAAGCGGTTGTAATTCAATACAAGCGATCGATACGACACACATAACGCGGTTATAAAGCAGGACCGCCTTCAAACTGCTTTCTGACTGCTTATGTTTCTGGTGTGACATCAACCGCGACGCAACTGACCTGCCCCGCTCAGGCGCTGCGCCTGTCCTGCTTTTGGTTTGCCCAGGCCGTAAAAGATGGATCGTAATTTTTTTGTATTCGGCTGTGGTTTGGGTATGTTTGTAGTTGGTCACAACCACTCACAGCCAAGGGGAATCATAGAAGAGAACTGGGAAACACTTGTTCAAAAGGGATAAATATTGTTAGACATGCTCACACAACGTCATCCAGCCCAAACTAAGCTATAAGCTTGCTATAGGATCTAGACAACTGATAAACATACTTATATATAGCTAAATACATACATAACTTACATAGAAAACACCCAAACTCCGAAACAAACATTTGTGGATCACACAAATATTGGATGGATTCGACCCGGGAATCGAATCCGAGACTCCGGAGTCGAAAGCCGATGCACTACCGACCACGCCACCGAAGCAGTCAAGGATCTTTCGAATGTCCACGCCACACCGATATAGGAATTGGTACCTATAACTAAGGTAGAATATCGGTATGTGACGAATTCCTATCGTTTACATACACTTAGAAGATTTTGCATTTGTCATACAAGTTTGACACGGACAACACCTACTTATCGTGTTCAGCTTAGGCCTCGCGAACTGTACTCGCTTACCTGACAACTATGGTGTTCGCGTGGTCATGGCTTGGTCCAATGCGGGCAGAATTCTAAATCTGACATTATTATTTACATTATCTAAATATGACATATAACGCTGAGGGAGGGATATAAGGCTGAGGTGCATTACCCACAGTTTGCCAGTAGTTTTATTTGTGCCACGTAATAGTTGGCATGTCTTACTGCCGTTACCGAGAAGATTCTGTAATCCGACCATTTCTATAACCAGGACCATACCATAATATCTTCAATCCGGGTAATTTGAGATTAGCTTAGTCTATTTGCCTTGTAATTTGCAAAATTAAATAAATTTAAAAGTGAAATATAAGACCGAGCGTACTCCTGTAACGAAATACTTCATTAATGCAGGACATTTTTAAATTGCTTTGACCCGAAGCAAAGGTGTTAAATTAAGGAATTAAAATAAAGGGGTTTCAGCTTTTCATACCCATTTAAAATGTCTTAATTTCACGTTTTAAAAGTTTCTGCTTAATTTCGTCACTTAGTAAAGCGCAGAGGAAAGCTTTCTAACACTTTAATAATTGTTACGCGTGTTTCAACTTTAAAACATGACAAAAACCTGAAAAAGTTTTACCTACCTAAATAGTAAATAAATTTTAAGTAATCCAATTTTATTTTGTACCTACACTGATACCTATATCTACTTTTCTAGGAACAAACCACATCTAATTACCTACCTAGGTAATGTTATAATGAACCCATATAAAGAAACTTTAACGAGAATGTTACAGATATACCTACCAATATATGGGAATAAGTAGTGAAACTCGAATTAAGAAATAAGTAGGTTTTGAAACACATTCCCATATTTCAAAATAATATTATATCATTTACCAACTCGAGTTATTCCTGTTCCACAATTTCTCTGTTCTGTTCTTTTCAAGAAAGACACAAGACAATATTGAGTAAAACTTTTCGTACCTTCATTAAACATTTCTTACAGCTACATCAGCTTCAGGCTCTCTGGTGTAATATTGTTTTCCCTTCATGATTTTTTTCTGTTTTTGGAGCTGGTTATTCTGCTAACTGCACTTATATTGGAATTTCAACTTGAAAAACGAATTATGGCAGGCATATAATTTGACGCCAATAATTCGCTTACAGTATTAGTCCAGTGCCCCTTCACTGGACTAATATTATAAGTAGTTCAAGCTTTAGAGTAGGTAAGTACCTACGCCTAGGTACCTACTAGACTTTTCATAATTCTAAGTAGGTACTGAACTTAGACGAGATTATATGTGTTGTTTATTACTTTTCGTTTGGTTAATGACCACTTGTGTCGTGCACAAAACTAACACCCATAGGTATATCGATAATGATAACTCCGTGATTCAAATTTACTCTTTCGTTTGGTTGATCGAATTCTATCTTATAAGTTATCGTTTGATCTTAAGAATTTCTCAGAAGTCTGTATTTTCTTTTCTTTTTCTTGACAAAGGAAAACTCCGTGGTGGAGTTTCTGTTACTGAAACTTCATTTAGCTGAGCAAAATTAATGGTGCACGTCATTACTATCCCTCTCTTGGTCGCTAAAGAATATTAATGTTAACCTTAACTTTATAAATATAAGGTTGTATATTCATAAAAGTGCCAGGAGGAAAAGGAAGAAATTATTTTCAACACTTTCTTTTACAAACATTATTCCAAATTACCATTTTGACACCTCATTTCTGGCCTCTAAAAGCTTTTGATGTTATCAAGAGCAACGAAAATTTGTTTCTTGGGACACCAGTCCATTCAGAATATCAGTCAACATAGAGAGACAGCATTTATCTCGGTTATGACATTTGCAAAATGGGTCACACAATTTTGCTTTTAATTCCAGTGGCAATAGGTTGAAACGTTTGCTGTGTTAAGTAATATTACACTGCATTTTAGTGACCACCACTGATTCCAACGGGTCGCTTTTATTGCACAGCTGCGATGCAAATTTAAGCCCATTAATCTTTTCCAATCTGTTTAGGTGCCCTACTTCCTCCTCACCTATGCGCTACAATTTTGCTGGAGTGAATTTTTTTTATTGCAGCAAATGTAAAAGCTATTGTTCAATAACCGTTCTATATAATTGCAAAGCTTTTTTTTTATATTGCCATAGTAGAAATAAAACTAAATCATGAATCGTGCTTGAAAAGACTAATCGTTTTCAAAATCCCATAAACTCAAAATCATTTCCAAACGTGTTTGGGCGTTTTCACATTGCACGATATCGTGATGTTGGGACACGATATCGTAACGTATCGTGTGCCCGTTTATCCGTTCAATATGAAATCGCCCTCCCTGTTCCAATTTTCAAAGACATAATTACTAAAAAAAATATATACTTGTGACTAAGTCGTTACTAGGATATTGGATGTAAAGAGGCGTTACCTGGCGAAAATTCATGCCTTTCCAACCGTTGCGGAACGCATATATCAGCGTTCCGCAACGGTTGTCCAGAGAGGTCTCTGTTCGCGAAGCATCTCCTTGACACCGGTCATCCTTGAACAATAATAACACCTTTAGAGTTTTACGCTTATGTGAGAAAGGGTTCAAGTTGAGTGTTTGGGAAAGGCTAGAAATAGTTAGAAGGGATGTGGACACCTTACTCAATGAACAAATAGATTTTCATACATCTCCCTTACTTAATTTGTTTGTGAACAGACAGACACAGTAGTTGTTGTTGGTTTATATGTGTCACTTTGTGTTTCTATGCAACAATAAAAAGATAATGTCTTGTATCGATGAATACCTATTTAAATTTCGTTAGTAGGATTTGCGGTTTCTACCCGCATCAGTTATAGTGAAAAATCCTACATCGCGCTAATAATATTTGCACACTATTACTTATAAGCAAATATGTTCTATATACAAATTTTGCTGTTCTTTTTGAGACAGTCTTGATAATGCCTCGTTTAGAGGCGAAACAATTGTCGACGTTTTTTTGTCTTTTTTAACTCTGCGAAAAATAATGCTATTAGGTTTTTTAAAAGGTTTTTAACATCTTACTTACCATTACTTTGTCGCTACTAGGAGTTAATAACGTCTGATTTTATTTTAGCATTTTGGTAAATGTTCTTATATTAAGTATATAAATACCATTAATTACCCATAGTTTTATAAGTAGTCGCATTTCAGCGAAACTACCGGAAATACCATGCTTTATGCTTTGACCATGAATAATGCAAGTAACCATGGCACGGGCGCTATTGTGAATACCTCAAGCATTTTTTTATTGGTCATAATAATGCAGGCATAGTAAATGTGTTTGAAATATTCATCCTATTATTTATTCGAATGAATGAAATATTGTGGCGTGGCCTTAATGCTGTAGGATTTTCTACCAGTCTACCTAGGAATGCAGAGATAAAGTCTCAGTAGGTAGGTAGGTATCTAAGGTACTATAGGTACTCGTATTATCTATATATTTAATACGACAATTTGTCTGTCTGTCCGTCCGTCGCGTTTTTCCATTATAATTAATAGTACATACATTTGCATGAAATATTAAAATATTCTTTTTTTTTGTTATTTTTTTTTATATTTGAGGCGATACAAAGTTCGCTGGGATAACTAGTTATATTTATATTTGCAGTATCGAATATTCAGTAATATTTTAATTAATTCTACTGTACGCGTGTATGTCCCTGAACTCCTCCTAAACGGCTGGACCGATGTTGATGATATTTTTTGCGTGTGTTCAATGATGATATTGTGTGCGTGGGATTCGAGAATGGTTTAGATTCACAATTTGGTTCTTTTTTTTGCAGGACGACGTCTGTCGGGTCCGCTAGTGTTTTATATATTTTTATAAATATTTTTAAGATTCTCACACAACGTCATCTAGCCCAAACTAAGCTATAAGCTTGTGCTATGGGATCTAGACAACTGATAAAAATACTTATATATTTCTAAATACATACATAATATACATAGAAAATACCCAAACTCCGAAACAAACATTTGTGGATCACACAAATATCGGATTCGACCCGGGAATCGAACCCGAAACTCCGGAGTCGAAAGCCGATGCACTACCGACCACGCCTCCGAAGCAGTTATGTATTATGTAATTAATTTGTAACATTATGTAAGTAATAAACGTTATTGTCAGCATGCATGGTCGTGAAGTGAGGTTTAGGTACGTAGATACACTTTCAGCAGTAACAGCGACAGAATACTTAATATATAATATAACGTAACCTGTGATCGGTTCCTGTTACCTTGTATTGGTACTGACGAGTGTCTCTCATGTACCGAACCGAAAGCCAACTTCCGTAACATCCCTACTTTTAAGTGTAACGGAAAGTTTTAAATCAAATTGAGTTTGAAGCGCTTTTCAAGTAGGTATACTTACTAGTTAGTAAGTACCTACTTAGTTTGCGATTACCACATCTATCGATACGTTTATCTACTGATTGTTATTAGAATAATAAAGTTATTAAATGTCGGTCGACTGGGCAATTAAAATCTCTTTGATGCTTTCAAGCGTCAGTTACTGAGAGTCTAAACGGGCGCCGATAAAACTGAGCATTTAAAACCACGGTATAGTTAACGACTCGTCCACCTTTCAAACACGCACTTTTGCTAACTTGTTTTCAGATGACAAATGATGTTTAGTTGGTTTCCGAGAAGAAAGCTTGAAGTGTTTTCGGGCAGCTGATGCTACTGGCGCTTAAAATCTAAGCTCTGTGTTCATTATTTTCAATCTCGTTGTCATTTTTCGAACATTCAGACGTTGCGTTAGTAACGTTGTTGGTTCCAAGTCCCACGTTACATGGAGCGATGCTATTACCGCGAACTGGGAACTTTTATGTTTGCCTAGGTCGTTCATCGACAGCTGATCGACTTCGAGGTTGATTTGAGTCTCTAAAATCTTAGTGGGGTCCCTCTGTAGTACTTTGCACTTTGCACCTTATTCGGAGCCATTACCGTTTAAGGATATAGATCTTGCAGTTTGTTTATATATATATATATATATATAAATCTCTTTCGGATCTCACAAGGAATCGGCACAACGGCTACCAAACCTACCTTAAACCTCCTCTGACGATGTTATGCTACGCTAGATTGATGATATGATCGGTAAAGGTGACTCCTGGACTGGTAGGCATCAATCAATATATAACTTTACTTATTCTTCTAAAAAGTGAATAAATATTACGTAGGTTAACTTAAAATTAGTGACAAGAGTTAGAATTAGAGATAGATAGATTAAATAAGAAGTCACTATTAGAAAAAAAAAACAATATCAGCTTATTTGGTATGTTCAAGAAAACTAATTAATATGTCCATTTGGTAAATAATAACGCTTCCAACATTTTCCATTGCGGTCGATTACCGGAACATGTTCGGAATGCCTTTAATGCCTATGCCTCGTACGTGTCTTGATTACGCCAGTAATTTCCACAGAGTTTAGTAATTTCTTTGAAATAAAAGCACTACGCCTGGTATTTTGTCTATCTAATGTTAAAAGTTCCTTTCAATAGAATGTGACTAATGCCATGCCTAACGAATAAGTATTTACCTACACGAAATGTCATAAAGTTTTTTTATAAGTGAGTATGTTTTTGTTTGGAAATCAAACTATTAGTATCAATGTCAGTGTCACTCTGGCAAGTTAATCTAAGATTTATTTAATCGAATTACATGCTTTTCAATGACATAATGGTAGTAGGTAGGAATCTAAATACGAGGGTTTAACTGTGGCCGTGAACTAAAGCCACTATTAAACCGTATCTAATGCTAGCAGTACGTGCTGTCACATAAAGCAGTTCCTTTTGTTGATAAAACTTACGTACTGCGATCTGGTTGAATGGCATACTTGCCCATTGTGACCACGAGTCAATAGGTAGTTTGTTTGTACCTATTGTGTTCCTTGCAAAAACTGAGAACCAATTTGTCCAATATTCTAGCTATTATTGATTTCATTAGATATTATAAAATATTATCGTTTTATATTTGCTGTAGGTAGGTATACTTTTGTTGCTTTGGATAATGGATTATACATTACATTACGATTAACTTAAAAGTTATTAGATTGGCTATACATAAACTAGCTATGTCATCATGCTTTCTCTATATTCTTTGTGAGCATCGAAAGCCCCTAATAACGGTCTTAACAAAAGCACTTTGTACTCTCTTGTACCTATCTTTTGGATACGTAGCTTATATCCTACGACTTTATCTTAAGTGAATAGGACGCTCGTAGCATGTCATGGTTTGTCTTTGTAAATCCTCCGAACCTTCTTCTCGTACTCCAAGACTAGGGCACGGTGTACCCGTCGTCTGTTTCGTTGGTTCCTCACGTTATAAAAAATTTGATTGACTGTCTTAAAAATATGGTTTTCCAGAAAGCTTCAAAGTATCTTGAATTCTTTATAACGCATATCATAAGGTAAGTATACCAAAACCCGAAAACTCGAGTCAACAGACTTACAGAACTCTGACAAAAGAATGGCTTTAAGTTAAACTTGACCCGAAAATGTTTAGAAAATACTAATTCAGGGTCCGCACAAACAAAGAAATTACGGGTGCATAACAGTATAGCCCATCCAAAGTTCAATGAACAAATAACGGACGAAACTGAACCTACTCGAATTATGGTACCCGGCAATTCCATTTTAATTCCTTTTAATAGGGGTTACTCACTTGTACAGATATTCCACAATTTTTAATTATTAGTAGGACCTGACCGGTTTCGCTCTATGGCATCTTCAAAGCGCAAATGTGAATAAGTGTGGAGCACCTTTGAAGATGCCATAGAGCGAAACCGGTCAGGTCCTACTAATAATTAAAAATTGTGGAATATCTGTACAAGTGAGTCATTTCATAATGTATTAGGTTATCTTAATTTATTTAAAAGTTTAGCTCGAAGCATAAATTCTAAGCTTCATTTAGAGACCAGCATATTTGCCGTGCAATAAGGGTATTAAGGTACATTTTTTAAGTTTTTACTTTGATTCAGGTCTGGGACACAGACAGTTACTATATTAACATAAAGCGGCTTTTGTTTGTTTTACCGATGTTCACTTTTTAGATCATAAATAACAATAAGAAATGAGGACAGACATAACAAGTAACATACTATATAGAGCCAAAATAATAGCTTGGTAGGTATATATACCTCAGCCGAGATTTTGTCCCACCATACTTATAAATATCTATCTATAAGTAAGTACATACCTACTATAAGTAGATATTTTCAATATTGAAAATTAATTCCACATTCGATAATCTATATCTGTCTATCTCTATAAATAAAAATGAATCGGAAACAGCTGAACCGATTTGGCTGATTTAGATCTTAAAATATTCGCACAGAGTTAGGGAAGGTTTAAAAGGCTTTTTTACGAAGTTCGCCGGGACAGCTAGTACTTAGATAATTCTTTTACTTACTGATTGCCACTGTCGATTCCTCTTACCGTAAATTAAAAAAAAAATCATGAATTCTCTAGACACTAATTATGGTTGTCGTGTTGTATGTTCCGACAATTGTGCAAAAAGTCAGGCCCTTACAATTTTCTGGTGATAGCGCCACGGTGGTCAGCGAACTGTTTGCAGTGCTCGTTATGCGAGCAAGTAATCCGAATGAGGAGCAAAGGAAAGACTGACAAGTATTTTGAAAATGGAATGCGCTGACCCGATTTGACGATCCGAATTTGAACCAAGTTGTCATTTTTCACACAGAGAGCTTAAATTAGCGCTGTCACTGATGCACTGCAAAATGTGAATATCACGTAATATAATACTGAATAATAGCTTTACTAAATCCACCGTTCCAAAATTAAGCTGCGTTTCGTGTTAATATTATACGTGTAGGTACCGTGTACATTTTCCGGTAACGCGAAGTGCTAACAGCATAGCGAAATGGCACGTTGTTATTTACTAGGTAAATAAAATATTGTTCGAATACCACAATAACACAAGTCTAATATTAATAACGTAGATGTATCTATAGCTATGCTTCTAAATGAGTCTGCAGCTATCAATTACGTTTTTCCTCAAGCTTGATGAAATTAATGACAAGGAACTTTTTTTGAGCACAATGATACTTGACGATAACCGAACACTGGTCCCCTAACTGTGTTTCATTCAGGAATTACCAATGAATTATGTCACGATCGTAAATTTATTGATTTAATCTTATAGGCACAAGGTGACGCAGGTCATATCATGTAATTTTGTTCCGCTGCGTCCATACGCAGCGATATAAAATAGATATAAAAAAACCATTGATATAAAATGCTAATTGTATCCATATACAATTAGCATTTTATATCAATGGTAAATCTTTGCAGTATTGCTTACAAAGATTATTCTGTGCCGCAAATTATGAATTTACGATTCGTTATGTCATGTAAGGTATGTACCTATACTAAAAATCTAAACATCCACGTTTGTATACCTATAAGTATGTGTAGTCAGTATCATTTACAAAACACTGAGGTTCCCGACGACGACACCGCACTCCACACGTTGGTGGAGTGCTCAGTGTGGGCGAGTCAGTGCCGGGACCTCGTAGTGGGTCTGGGCGTAGGGATCTACCATGGCTTGAAGCATGGTCTTCAGCGGAAGTGGGTGGAATGCGGCCGTGTCCTTCTGCGAGCAGGTCATGCTCGCCAAGGAGGCGGCCGAGAGGGAGAGGGAGCGTACCCTCCCGGCCGAGTTCCGAAGTCAGACTCATATACGCCCAAGATCATCGACCTCCATGATCGGGGTCTGAGGACGGTGGGATAGTCACCCGCCGTCCTTACAGAAGCAGGCTAGAAGGGTTGCGTGCTGCGGGGCTGCAACCAGATCCTCTCACCGACGCGGCACAAAACCCTACCCAACGACGCGGGATTCTCATCCCGACCAAACCCCCGAAGAGGCCACACAGGTGGTCAAAGCCCGCCGGGCGCCACTGGACGTCAGAGCGGCAAAAAATAAAAAATAGGTATATCCTCCAAAATAACGTTAGAAGTTTGAGAATGTCGATTAATTGAACCAAGATGCTGGCTGAGTATAATACTTAAGTTAGGTAGGCAATTTGTATTAACTTCTTCTATGAATTATTAGCTCTTAAATTATATTTGTAATAATGAATTTATTGTATTTGTAATTCAGCTATTTGTATCTTGTATCGCTGAACACGAAAATAGTTTAGCAACTTATAACATCGAATTCTGAACATATCCAAGAATGATTGACACTTATTTCACTTTAACTATATAAGGCTGTCACATTCATTTTACGAGTATATGTATAGGAACACAAGTAATCGTTGAGTGTGTTCATATAGAACTTTTATAGGTAGGTACTACGAACAGTAAACCAGCATGAGTTTGTCAACTTGATGAATGACTGTTGCGTAACTAACAGAGGCTTTGTGCCAGATAGTTACTCTAGTTGAGTGTTTGTAATTCTTCACATTGGAACCACTTGACCGGTCAGAAACGTTGGACCCGCTACTGTACTCATGACAATGGAAAAGTACCAAAAATGTTTGACATTTCTGCAGATATAGCGCTTCACTTCATCTATCATATTGTTCTAATTATCTCTCCATAGTTAATTCAAGGCACTCTCACCTTTGAGTTCATTAAGGAACAAAAGAGTGAGGCTTTTAGGAGGGTGTGAGAGGTCGTTCCTATAACGAGGTTGCATTGTGGAGATAATGGAGACGGGCCGTCTAGCTAGATGCCGACGACCGACGCCGTACTGGCGAGACTAGTGTGGGTAGTCGTCACATGTTTATACGCAATCCATACGACAATACAGGATTTTCACTGCAAATATTTTGTCTATTTTGTCGCACCTCAAAATCTTGAGGCGTGGTTGGAGTATTCTGCACAGTATTTACACACAACTAAGCTGTAATCAAATGCATTATAGTGTGTATAGGTACTACCTATAAGAAGGTATTTTTAATCATCATGATGTTTTTGATACTTATCATAAATAATATAGTTTTAGACTATCTATCTGTGTTACTTAATAAGTAGGTATTAATTATTTTTTTAATATCGTTGGATGCAGTTGGCAAGGGTTCGGTCACACTGGAAACTCATTGGAGATGCCTGTGTTCAGCAGTGGACAGCGATAGGCGGAAATGATGATGATTAGGACTTGTTATAACTCTCCAAGACGAAAAAGTTAAGCGGTAGCACAGAATAGCTAATATAATAGTACCTAAAAGCGTAGTGGCGGCTCATGTATCAATGCCCGACTTAAAACATTAAGAAACTTTTTCACACACCGAAGTCCAACGCATGGGACCAACAAAGAGACATTAATTCCACAATTAAATTGTTGAGTTGATAGTCTGATACTAAATACTGTGGAAACATAAATGTACAATTTCAACAGCGGTGTCTGTTTGATGTCGCCAGTACCAGGCTGTCGATAAAGTGACTTCAGTGGGTGTTTTATGACTGTACAATAAAATGTCTAATTCACTTAGCGTCTACTTAACATGTTTCATATGTAGGGTATTTGAATGTAGGTATATACCAACTATATTAGTAGGTACCTACATAGAGGGTATGTATGATGTTTCTCAGACGACTGGTTACTTTCTGGCTCAGATGATTACCATTGGCATTCAACGTGGCAAATCTACCAGTTTCCTTGGAACTTTTTTGGTGGGCAATGATGCGAAGGACTTTTTCCACAGATATTGTAACTCTACGATTAGAATGTTCCGGATATTTACCATGTAACATGTACATGGTAAATATCCCGAACATTCTAATCGTAGTGTTAATGACCATGATAGTTTAAATACAAATATTGCAACTCCTTAATGCTACTGAATCTCTTAATGTCTAACAATCTCGTCGTAGTTTTAATATTTAACCTAGGTTTGAAGTCCGGTCGGTTCGAAAATGTCAATGTAGAAGAATAAGGAACTTACTAAACGAGCATTACGTTACGTCTTTGCCTCGAACATAACACGTCGCGACGCCTTCGCTTGATTTGTCATGAAATAGAGACCCCTTGATAGTATATCGTAAAATGTGAGTAAAATATATTGCCAAATAATTTTTATGAGCCATAAAAAATACCTTATAATAAAATATCAACGGCACTCATCAAATTTTACTGTAAACTATAATTCTTCTCTTGAAAAACCGGAATTCCTTAAAACTGTAGAATCTTCCAAAGTACCTACCTACCTTACTTATTAAAACTAGTTACCAGGTAGGTACAGTCAGCATAAATTACTTGATACACCTAAGGTATCCACACACTACACGAGCAATGCTATAATACTCTCGACATATTACATGGTGCTCCTTCACAGATTAGTGTGAAATAATCAACTTTGCATATAGTGATGTAATTAGTTAATTATACCGACTTGCGCCCTTGGGTTTATTCTTAGGAGGGTGTACCCGGGGTGTTCGGCAATGGACGTAAAGGTGGTGTTTTTAGGACTCCTTGTCGTGTCTAAGAAACTTCGTTGTACCTATGAAACTAAGTAATAGACGCGGATGGTACTTGTGTCTTGTGCATTTAAAATTTACTTAGTTTGCGATGCCTTGGGGGAATATTTCAGAGCTAGTATTAAGTTTTGAACTTGCGTCGGTGTTGTACGTAAACTTTTGACACGATTTTCTGCCAACTTCAACTTATATTACGTGAAACTTTACTTGGGCAGTTTCTTCGAGTCTAATCTACTCTGAGATAAATAGGTGTACTTACATAGACAAGTTAGAAATGAAAATAAGTTCAATCAGAATTTTCAGGAGTAACCTACCTACCTACCAATTTTTTTCATAACTATAATAATACTTAAATAAAACTTATAGGTTGTAACATTGATATGGGTCAGTGAGGGAGTCTAAAAATATAAGACTTACAAAGATCTGTTCTTAGGAACCATGCCACCAATTTTAGTAAAATAAAAACTGCATACTCAGATTTAAAAAAAATAATATTTAATGTTTATTCATTAAAAAAAGTCAACAGCTAGGTGACGATTGTAAACTGGGGGTGCATGTAGGGTGCTTCATCCTGTTCGAAAAATAACTTTGCTTTTTACAATTTTACGCAAAGAAACGAGTTCAACGTTGTGATGAAAAAATTGTAGCAGGTACCGTCTAACACCTACTGAAATAAACTAAAAAATATTAAAACAATGCGTTGTATTAATTTTAGACATCATGTTTCTTTGTAATATTTTCTACTGAAGACCTAAACAATCGATATCTAAATAAAAATGGTGTAAGTTTTTTTTTCAAAAAGTCCCGGTTCGATTCCCGAGCTGTGTAAGTCTTTTTTTCTATCAGTAAATGCAGTTTTTAGTTTTACTAAAATCTATGACATGGTTCCTAAGAACAGATTTTCGTAAGTCTAACTTCAGACTTTCCCTCACTGACCCATATCAATGTTACACCCTGTATAATAATAAAACTATCATAAAAATATTCTTCCGTTTTCTAAATTCGGTACCAAGGTCTACATACAGCTGATATTTTAGATACATATTGTATAGATTTTATTGTGAAGCCCATTTTTGATTACATGTTCGACCTTTGTACAGACTCTTCAAAGTTGAGACTTAACTTATATTGCTTTCTACCCTATCCCCAGCCTCTTTTGTTATCAAATAAATATAAAATCCCCTTCAAAATAACCGAAAGATTTTCTCCTTTTAAAAGGTAATCTTATTTCAAATTTCCCCTGGTTTATAGTTGGCAATTTGGTAACAGGTGCGGCGTGGCAAACTGGCTAAGGCTTTAAGATCCTGACCCTAACGATTGCTCAATTACGCCCACAAATAATTCCGTTCCTTTTTATTTTGCCTTGCTTGTAGGGTCATGAACTGATGTCATCAACATCCTTATTAAAACTGAATTGTAGGTAACTGGTGTTTTGATACAAATGAAAAGCGTTGAGCTCTCAGCACAGGAATAACTCATCACCAGTAATGAGCCAATATACCGTGTAACCGTGATTAAGCGACTCAGTTCAGTGGGTGTTCAATCAAACGGAACCGATTCCCACAGGAGTTAACAGAAGCCGCCTGCACGAATCACAGCGTTCATTAATAAATAGTTCCTAATTGATAGTAATGCTTGCTTAAGCTTTCCCGACGTTGCGTTCTAGATTAATTGGGTAACTCCTTATATAGTTACATATACCTACTTACATTAAGTACACGTTAGTCTGTTTATTCTACACTATACTACAGGAATTATTTCCGCAGATTTTTGCTTATTGGCTGGATTATTTGTAAAGTTAATACTTTCGGTCGCCTTGCGCCGAGCCATCGACATCTCCTGATGATGCCCCTGGTTGGGGGCGAAACACGTGTCGAGGTTTTTTATTATTTTTTGCACGATAACACAACTCTCATATTTATTCTATTTTCAAAATTATTTCTCTATTCTTTCGGCCTAAGTGGGTTTGGAGGGCGGACTTGTGCATGAATAAATACGAGAGTTGGGTAATTTGCATGTGGCGGAATATTGCAAAGTAGTTAGATTTATTTTATTTGGATTATTTGTATTTATATATCTTTTGAAATTGCCCACATGTACAGATTTTGTGTGTCAAATAAACTCAAGTACTAAGTAGGATGAAGGTAACATGGTTATAAAACATCATAGGCCCTCAATTTTTTGTTAATACGAATACATATAGAAACACTATTCTACTGTTTTCTACTGATTATAGCAGGTAGGTACAGAAGATAAAGGTAGTATTTTTAATTCCGCACCCTGTGGATTTTTACCACCTGTGTGGCCTCTTCGGGGGTTTGGTCCGGATGAGAATCCCACGTCGTTGGGGTATGGTTTTATCCCGCGTCGGTAAGTCAATCTGCTTCTGTAAGGACGGCGGGTGACTATCCCGCTTTCCTCAGGCCCCGATCATGGCGGAATCTGCGGCGCCCTCGCCGCTGACTTCGGAACTCGGCGGGGAGGGTACGCTCCCTCTCCGTCTCGACCGTCTCCTTCGCGACCATGACCTGCTCGCATAAGGACAGGGCCGCGTTCCACCCACTCCCGCTGGATACCATGGCTTGAAGCATGGACTACAGCGAGAGGGTATCCACGCCCAGACCCACTACGAGGTCCCGGCGCTGACTCGCCCAAGATAAAGGTAGTGTAATAAATAATTACTTTTATACAAATTTTGCCTTGTAAGAATTGAAAAATTATGATGTGATTTTTGAGATATAGGTAGCTACCCTAATGTCTGTGCGAAATTACTACGCCTGAGTTCAGGTGATAGTGTGTACAGCAAAATTTTTCTAATAAAAACTTTCAAACTTGTTAGCCGTGGATTAATATTGCTAACCTAACGACTTGTGTAAACTCGTGCCGCAAGATTGTCTTTGTAAAATACTAATCCTACATCCTTCACGGATCTCCAACAGGCTCTTTAAGTTCTTCTTCTAAATGACTTTAGTAAGTATTAAAACTTTGTGTTATTCTCTTGTGTTTTCAGGTCTGTGAACAATTTTTTTTTTCAGAAATTGTTTTAGAAGTTTTTCAAATCCTCACTGAAAGTGCTAAGAATTTAGAAGATTAATAAATAACTTTTACTGTGTCATATCTTATAGGTACGAGGCCTAAGCTGAGCTTTGCATTTGTGTGAGTGCATGTACGTGAACGTATAATGAGACTTGTTTTATACACACATGTGTGTACACACAGCTACACACAGCGTTTTTACTCTACTATTCGTGAGCACTCACACAAATGCAAAGTTCAGCTTAGGCCTCTCCTATTAAATACTATATGCGGCGTCCAACTTCAGCGTACTTAGGCCTCGTGAACTTTACCTACACACGCATACCTACCCATAATACACACACACATATCACGCCTATATCCCCGAAGGGGTAGGCCGAGGTGCATTACACACTCACAATTTGCCAGTATTTTTAGTTCCACGTAATAGGGGGCAAGCCTATTGCCGTCAACGGGTACACATAGAATGAGCCATGTAAAAAATGGCCGAATATACTTATTTAATAAAAAGTAGCAGCTATATTGTAATTTTGACAAAAAATCGAAACCCGTTGCCTTGGATGAAATGTTGACTAAAGGCAACAAAATCTTAGGTGCCAGCTGCTATGGCACAGCCAATTAAAGTGCTGGGTGTCTCGAACTGTAATGAACAAATATCTATAATGAACAAATTAAATGCCTTTTTTTTTAATTCCGCGAGACCGCGGCCGCTCCCATGTCCATTGCTGCGGGCGTCTCTGGTGACACCCGAAGGTATTTCCAGTGGACGCCCGGCGGACTTTGGCCACCTTTGTGGCCTCTTCGGGGGTTTGGTCGGAATTAAAATCCCTCGTCGTTGGGGTTGGGTTTTATCCCGCGTCGGTGACTGAATCTGGTTGCGTGCTGTGGGGCTGAGGCCCCGCAGCAGCTATCCCGCCGTCCTCAGGCCCCGATCATGGAGGTCGATGGTCCTGGGCGTAAATGAGTCTGCGGCGACCTGGCCGCTGACTGCGTAACTCAGCGGGGAGGGTATGCTCCCTCTCGGCCGCCTCCTTTGCGAGCATGACTTGCTCGCAGAAGGACACGGTCGCGTTCCACCTACTCGCGCTGGAGACCATGGCTTCCAGCGAGAGGGTATCCATGCCCAGACCCATTACGAGGTCCCAGCGTTGACTCGCCCACGCTGAACACTCCACCAGCGTGTGGAGTGCAGTGTTGACACCGGGATGTGACCTCACGATCGATGCGAAACAGATCGATGCGAACGGACCGAAGCATCCATGCCCGGTAACGATCTGCGTCCCACAATACGTGAGGTCTCCATGCCGCCTTTGCAGCCACTCGTCCATGATCGGTCTCACTCCCGCGATGACGGTGGTTCCCCACTTTGGTTGCTCAAGTCGCACCCTCCATGTCTCCATGAGATCCTGGCGAAATTGGGACCGCTGGTCCTCGATTTCTCGAGACGCAGGCCTGTGGTCCCGCTCCAGCGCCTCCTTGAGCCATTGAAACAATGACGCAAGGGCTCTCGCTTCCAGGTCCCATGGAGGGAAATTAAATGCCTGCAGAATCTGTTTATATTCACAAGAGCAATTGGATATTCGTATTTAGGATATAACGTGTTAAGTAATAATACCTATTATCAAGGAGTCCTAAGGAGACAAAGATCTGACGCTATTACATTAGATAGGCAGGTTTCTAATTACGACGGCACGTAACAAAAGGTGCTTCCATTACAAGATCTGTCTGTAATATGGCGCCGCAATCTAATCAAATCTAACGACTTCGAGAGCTCTTTAGTAGCGTTCTCTTTAACTTTATATTAATAATGGAACCCTTTATTTTACGATTGGGCTGAATGAAGTCGTTCACACATTTTGGTTTTCATACGCATATTATGACGTTTCCTATAGGTAAATGATGTCAACAAACAAAATGTCTGCATCACAAGGGTTATTAAAGTACTCGGCCTTTTAAATCTTTGTTCATCTTGTTACTTAGGGTAAAATAATTAAGCATTGTGTTTGAAGGTTCCAGGAATAATAATGACTCTTCTGTTGAAACCATTGACGCGTGCTGGATGACGTTCCAATAGAAATGCCTACTTCTTTTTAGTATTGTCACGTTTTAGTATTGTGGCTTTATTAACATTTTTTATTTTGTTTCACTGGCCTTCCTTAAGATACAACATTGCTCCAACAGAAATCTGAACTTAATATAAAAATGAATCGCTGAATGTGTTGCTAAGTGCAAATCTCGAGAGTAGCTGCACCGATTTCGCTAATTCTTTTTTTGTTGTGATCGTTACTACTCGTATCACGAGAAGGTTTATATGGAGGAAAAAAAAAGTTTAGCGCAACATCAGAAAAAATTTACGGTACGTTAAGTTCACCGGGAAAGCTAGTATTTAGCTAATATTTAATACGACAATTTGTCTGTCCGTCCGTCGCGTTTTTCAATTTACATACTTACATACATATTTGCATGAAATATTAAAATAGTTTTACTTTTTTTAATTTTTTTTTATTTGAGGCGTTACAAAGTTCGTCGGGATAACTAGTATATTTTATATCGCATGAAATGTCATTACCAACCTATCCTATATATACATGGGACAAACTAAAAGTTTTGCACTTCTAGCTAATCGGAACTATTTGAATTTCGATTGTTATATTTTTTTAAACGTTTTTTAAACCTTCTTAGGAATAAAAAAAAACAATTGGCGGGAAATCATTTGTCAATTGTTTTTTATCACACATCAAAGTTCTACGTATGCAACGAAAATGGAATTAAGTCGAAAAGATGTTAGAGTGATGATTTTTTATGATTTTAAAAGTTCTCTCTCTCCGCAAGACTGTGCCGCTCGTCTTCAAAATGCTTTTGGGTGAGAAGCACCTTGTTTGAGCACAATGGTGCTCACAGATGCTACTGAAGTACGACCACGGACATTCTAATGCTGTTTATGACATTGTCACAGGAGACGAAACGTGGATTTATTGTTTTGAACCCGAAAAAAAAACAGCAATCTTGTGAATGGTGTTCTTGGTGTTTGAAAATTAGAACAAGCCATCAAAAGTGAGGCAGGCGAGAAACGTTGGTAAAAAATGATCGTGTTTTTTTTCTCAGCTACGGGTCCCATCTGTACAATTCCACTTGAAGATCAAAAGAGTTTTAATGCCGACTGGTATTCTACCATTTGTTTACCCAGGGTGTTAGAAAAAGTTCGCGAAAAACGACCCAAAAGCCGCGTTCTCCTATATCTCCTACATCATGACAACGTTTCTTTACACACGGCCAACAAAACAAAGTCATTTTTAGCTTCCGAAAAAGTACAACTCGTCACCCATACTGCGCATAGCCCCGACCTAGCACCCTGTGATTACTGTATTTTCCCCAAAATCAAAGATTTGATGAGAGGTTTCACTTTTACCAACTCCGAAGAGGCAGTGATAGCGTTCAATCAGCACGTAGAAAACATGCCTTCAGATCTGTGGTCCTCCTGGTTAAAAAAATGGTTCGTTAGCATGAAAAAATGTTTAAAATGTAAAGGAGAGTATTTTGAAAAGCAATAAACATAATATTTTGGTTTTAACATGTTGTTTTTTTAAGTCACGCAAAACTTATAGTGTGACCTACGTATATATCCTATATTGGTACCTACTTACTAATAGGTACCTAAGTGAATAAAATAGGGTGTAACTACCATTGAAATTCTTCTTTTGACATCTATCTGTACCACATATAAGTACCTCCTTTAAAAGTTACTAACGAAATATTGAAATCAAAAACTAACTTTGATACAGTAGCTGTACAACACAAGCTTATTATTCAAACATAATGCTATGCGATTGCTATCGAAATGACGCGACATGTTACCGCCCCATAATATCAACCATCAGACGTCTGGCTTTGCGGTCATTAATTTCGCTGTCCGCATATCATTTCTATTACGTCACCCACACATACTGATCCTACGAGCTTTCCATATATTTCGTGAGCTTACAAACCAGTTGTTAAGCGTAATTAACCTTTGAATCCTGTAATTATTGGGGCTAAAGTGCTTGTAATTTATAATCATAATGGATTTACGTGCTACGTTTTACTCAAATTCTCATCGCATAGGTACCTAATAATTCTGGGATTGTCGAATGTTCGGATAGGAAAGCTGTTTGGAATGTATGTTATTTTCCACTTAGGTAGGTATGTGGAGTAGGCACTCCTAATTGGAGATTAGTAGACATCTACCTATGTCGGTAATTATACTATTACTACGTAATTTATGCCATTACTTACACTTTTTATTTACCTAGTTTATTGATGAGTATACTGAGCATATGATCTGAAATCTTTTAAATGAAAGTTTCATGATCAAGATAATATATTAGGCCTGACAGTCCCTTCGTTTTTAACTCACTAAATAGGCCTAACATGTAGGTAGGTATTTGGTCGTCTGGTTATTCTATAGGAATAATTAATAGGGTAATATTAACTGCTAATCAAAAATCCTTCATTTTGTACAAAAATACATCCCTTTCCTAAGCAAAAATACTGATTGCGCATTAAATAATTACCTCAAAATGTAAGTATTAATTTCAGCAGTTTAAGTTCGTGACGACGCATCGCTATTTATTTAAGAATTCTAAGCTAACCTTACCTATCCAGGTCGGATTGATCTAAGACCATTTCTAGGTATATTAAAAAAAACTAGTTATCCCGACGAACTTTGTATCGCCTCAAATAAAAAGAAAGGATATTTTAATATTTCATGCAAATGTATGTAAATTGAAAAACGCGTCGGACGGACAGACAGACAAATTGTCGTATTAAATATATAGATAACCACGAAGACTATTTTATTAGTCACATAACCTATCCAAGTCGGATCGCCCTAAGACTTTATTAAGTTTTGCTGCGCAATCAGTATATTTTGTATTGCAAATCATATTTTTGTACGTTAAACATATTTTTGACGCATTTGAAGAAAAAATACAACACAATATTGATGTATATTTTTGAATTACCTATTTCTAGTACTAGTATTGTTAAACAATTGGTTTATTTGCAGGAAAAAAAAATATTTGCTGTAAAAAAAGTTTATCTGCTGCTTATAAATTGAGGGGCGATAAGTTTAGTTTTTTGCTGTGCATTTAAATTTCATCATTCACCGAGCCTTTTCCCAACTAAAGTTGGGGTCGGCTTTCCAGTCTAACTGCGATTCGATATTTAAATTTATCCCATAATAATATTATCATCCTTTTAATAGTCATCTATGGTTACCTATCTAGTACCTAATAATTTGGCACTAGTTAAACTCGCAGTTTCCGTTCTAAATAGGTTAACATGATTATTTCGTAAAAACAAATCGTGGTTATAGCACTCAGCATGTTTCATTATGTGTAAAACTATTTCAACCGGGCGTTCTGTAATATTAAAATGTTTATACTTGTAAGAAGATTTTACATCCTCTATGTGGTAAAGTATGAAACAAACATTTACTTACGCAATGCTGAAAGGTCTATTGTTATTGTTAAGAAATGTGTTGTTACTACATGTGGCTTGTACCGTATTGCCTCTGATCTGTTAAGTTAATTGAATACTGCTGTTGTTTGTAGATTAGACAATTGGTGGGACTTGCTGGAACGGGTCTGTAACTGATTCATCAATTATCCGATCGCTGAGAAACCAATTACAGTCGCTTTGATGGTTCGAAAATTGAAAATCTTCGTTTAATGTCTGCAAGTCATATTCACGTTACGTTATCGAGTACGTATCTATAGATTTTTTGTCATGTTCCGAACCATATGATCAGGCGCTACATACAGAAAGCAGACGTATTCTCGTCTGGGTGTGCGGGCGCGTAGGGTCAACGGTCGACTTGCGCTTGAGCATGGGAACCGACGATAAATATTTGAATTTGAACACTTGATACATATAGCTTGGCGAATTGAGCTTAGGCCCAGTAGTAGTTGTATTGCTGTTACTAGGACAGTTATGATGAGTGGAAATGTTTCCTCATTTCCATGTCCTACTAGAATGAATTTATTTGAGTTATCTATACAAATACCTACCCGTAGTAAAAAAAAGAACATACACACCTACTTTAGTAGTTAGTAGGTATCTGATACTTAAGTATGTCGTTTAGGGAGCTCAGGACATTATTTACACTAACTGACGACCACGGCTCTGTTGTGTGATAAGTAGGTATACTTTTTCCCCCTTCTCTATTTTCAACTAGCCTATTGTTTAGGGCGTAGGTAACTCTCTAATTTAGATACCCTACCTATTATTAGTATCCAAGGATATCTTATGTAGGATGAATACTTTCATTTATACAAGTCAGATTATTTGTCAGATTTGTTGTACCATGATCAGTGATCAGATCAGTGTGTAGGTATGCTTTCCTAACGTAAAGAAATTGAACGGTAGACGCCGTGAAATCATAAATAGATAGGTAGGTAGGTATAGGTACTAGACCTTATCTCCAAGTTCAAAACAAGAAAGTAGAAATAGCAAGTAAAGTAGGTACTACTATTAAACTTTCAATAGACAGATATCTATTTATCACACCTCTTGAAAGGGTGCAATTGCGACCAGTCGAGGGCAAGTTTATTGATTCAATTTAGTTACTGATGCACGTATTTGATTCAAGACATTATAATTTATAACGGGCTAGACTTCTTTGATAGGTACCGGTCTAACTTTTAGCTGAGAATTCAATAGGTTTAAATACACTAGCTATTTTTCTACCTACATACTTTTGAAAGTTGGTTTCATGTGTAAGTGCCTACCTATACCTACCATTTGATATATGTATTACTATAATGACTGTTAAACCTCCTACAACGCTAATATTACGTGTGAAGTTAAGACGGCATCCACGATAATCGGCATATGGCGCGGACTTGATAACTTCCTGATCTTTATATTATGTCGGTTAAAAGGCTTTGTTTGTACCTATGCTGGAACAAAAATATCTACCTACTATGGAAAAAAATAGGTACCTATTAAAAATTGGAATAGGTAGGCTAGATACAGCGGCTACAAAGATTACGATCTGGTGGACTAGCTAGCCATACAAGCTTAAGTTAGAAGAAGAAGAAGTTTCAGCAGGGCTAGCATAGCCAGCGTCGTCTTCAGTCCTGTTGATTGGATCACGTGATCGACATTTTCTGCGATATCTTTGGTTACCTAATAGGCAATTTCAGTCAATACAGCCATGTTAATAGAGTGGGAGGGGATTGGCTTGTTCGAGTGAGCAACACAAACTGACTGACTGATAGGTTGCGATAAAGATTTTTATATTAAACGAGCGGACGCCCGCGTCTTCGCCCGCTTGACATGTTATATTGAAAAACCTTCCTCGAGAACCACTCTATCCAGTGGTGAAAACCGCATCAAAATCCGTTTGCTTAGTTTTAAAGATCTAAGCATACACAAGGAAGGAAAGACTTTGTTTTATACTATGATACTCGTATGATTATGATTTTTTTTTCTTTTATGTGAATACACGCTTAAGTGACTCTCATTACCCCTTCATCTCCTACTAACTGAGCGAGTGTGTGTCTCATTATATCATCTCAAATTATGATTCAAAGATCGAGGATCGTTTTATTGGTATTTGGGACTTACACAGACAAACTACCTTAACTTTTAAAAAGTGACAGATCATTGCTGGTTGGTCCGTAAAGTTAATTAATGAATACAATTTTTATACTTATTCATTTCTGTGGTGACACCGGCTTATTTTATTTCCTATTCAAAGCCATAAACTTAATAAGCGTGTTAAAAGGATATTGAATGGTGCGTATCAGTGATACTCGACCAGTCAAAATATATTTTATTGTTAATGTCCAAATTATAAATTTTAATTAAACATGCTCCAAAGACCGACTCGATTTACTGGACATCATGTCGGGTCAACATAACGCACGGAGTCGAAATAAGTATTATTATAAATAATAAATGCTACATTTTTGAGCATATAAAACTGAATTTATCAAATTGCGTGCAGCAGGTTGCGTGCTTCAGCGGGGCGCACAAGTTAGGTTGAACTCCAATGAACCAATTTATCATTATTTGACATTCACAATAATTTAGGTAAATAATACTTAAAGCTGCTCGTATTTCACTGTAAAAAATAATACTTAATGTACTTCATATTGTGCTTGAGGGACTTTTGTACAAAAAACATTTCGTCAATCATCATCATAAGATATAAGTATTATAGAGTTACCTATCTGAAAAGAATTATAACTTATATACATATAGGTAGGTAAATAGTTTACCTAGTTATCGACACAAAATCCTTTAATTGTTATCAATTAAATTAATTATCATCAACAATGCCTTCACATAGGTCTTCTATTAGGTACTAGATACATGACATTCAAGCTGCCTAGAAATTTCTATGAAATTTTTATTTTGCAAAAGGAAACGAGGGGCTCTGTGTCGCTATACCAAACTGGCTTAGCTTGGATTTCCAATACAGATCGTGCCACAGATAACATTGCACCGCAGCTATTTTATTTTTCAGCTATATACCTACTTCGGTAGCTCTCGCATTTACTCGTCAAATGTAGTATTTTTGTTGAAAGCCCTGATGCTAATCTATGTATGTAGTTGGTACATTTCACACTTAGATTCTCTTGTGAATCGTGCCGAACTGAAGATTAGGTACGTACATTTTTATTTCTTAGCCTGTCATGTAGATAGACAATTATCTAATTAAGATTGTCACTTGTCACAGGAAAAAGAAATTTTCTTCTGTTGACTAAAATGGGTCACGGTAATAACGAAATAATCTTCACCATATAAGAGAAATTGCATTAATTAAGTACCTATTTGAAACAAGTATAGTTTCCCCAACCGACATTTATTAGGTACATACCTACTTAGTAATAATTTTGTGAAGTTTTATCGTAATCTTTAATATTATTTATCTAAAGTTCGGAGAAAACGGTGGGAGAGAGAAATAGTTGACGTGTGCACTATTTAAGTTAAAAGATAGGTACTTACTTACCTATATACAGCAAAGACATGTCGGAAACATGACGATGCAAGATGAAAACTTTTTTATATTTTTCAAAAGCATAGCACAGAATGGAACATCTCTAATAATGTCAATACCCGGTGACGGTAATGACAGTCCCGAGCTTACATTAGAATGAGCTACTTGAAATTACGTCCATAGAGTAATGTAATATATAGGAAAATTACGTCACTGCAAGAAAGTCAACTTTACATACGACGCGAGCATCTTTAAAGGGTAATATTAGGGATCGTCTACATTCGAACATTGTATCCTTAATAGAGACGATCCCTAATATTACCCTTTAAAGATGCTCGCGTCGTATGTAAAGTTGACTTTCTTGCAGTGACGTAATTTTCCTATATATTACATTACTCTATGGACGTAATTTCAAGTAGCTCATTCTAATGTAAGCTCGGGACTGTCATTACCGTCACCGGGTATTGACATTATTAGAGATGTTCCATTCTGTGCTATGCTTTTGAAAAATATAAAAAAGTTTTCATCTTGCATCGTCATGTTTCCGACATGTCTTTGCTGTATATAGGTAAGTAAGTACCTATCTTTTAACTTAAATAGTGCACACGTCAACTATTTCTCTCTCCCACCGTTTTCTCCGAACTTTAGATAAATAATATTAAAGATTACGATAAAACTTCACAAAATTATTACTAAGTAGGTATGTACCTAATAAATGTCGGTTGGGGAAACTATACTTGTTTCAAATAGGTACTTAATTAATGCAATTTCTCTTATATGGTGAAGATTATTTCGTTATTACCGTGACCCATTTTAGTCAACAGAAGAAAATTTCCTTTTCCTGTGACAAGTGACAATCTTAATTAGATAATTGTCTATCTACATGACAGGCTAAGAAATAAAAATGTACGTACCTAATCTTCAGTTCGGCACGATTCACAAGAGAATCTAAGTGTGAAATGTACCAACTACATACATAGATTAGCATCAGGGCTTTCAACAAAAATACTACATTTGACGAGTAAATGCGAGAGCTACCGAAGTAGGTATATAGCTGAAAAATAAAATAGCTGCGGTGCAATGTTATCTGTGGCACGATCTGTATTGGAAATCCAAGCTAAGCCAGTTTGGTATAGCGACACAGAGCCCCTCGTTTCCTTTTGCAAAATAAAAATTTCATAGAAATTTCTAGGCAGCTTGAATGTCATGTATCTAGTACCTAATAGAAGACCTATGTGAAGGCATTGTTGGTGATAATTAATTTAATTGATAACAATTAAAGGATTTTGTGTCGATAACTAGGTAAACTATTTACCTACCTATATGTATATAAGTTATAATTCTTTTCAGATAGGTAACTCTATAATACTTATATCTTATGATGATGATTGACGAAATGTTTTTTGTACAAAAGTCCCTCAAGCACAATATGAAGTACATTAAGTATTATTTTTTTACAGTGAAATACGAGCAGCTTTAAGTATTATTTACCTAAATTATTGTGAATGTCAAATAATGATAAATTGGTTCATTGGAGTTCAACCTAACTTGTGCGCCCCGCTGAAGCACGCAACCTGCTGCACGCAATTTGATAAATTCAGTTTTATATGCTCAAAAATGTAGCATTTATTATTTATAATAATACTTATTTCGACTCCGTGCGTTATGTTGACCCGACATGATGTCCAGTAAATCGAGTCGGTCTTTGGAGCATGTTTAATTAAAATTTATAATTTGGACATTAACAATAAAATATATTTTGACTGGTCGAGTATCACTGATACGCACCATTCAATATCCTTTTAACACGCTTATTAAGTTTATGGCTTTGAATAGGAAATAAAATAAGCCGGTGTCACCACAGAAATGAATAAGTATAAAAATTGTATTCATTAATTAACTTTACGGACCAACCAGCAATGCTCTGTCACTTTTTAAAAGTTAAGGTAGTTTGTCTGTGTAAGTCCCAAATACCAATAAAACGATCCTCGATCTTTGAATCATAATTTGAGATGATATAATGAGACACACACTCGCTCAGTTAGTAGGGGATGAAGGGGTAATGAGAGTCACTTAAGCGTGTATTCACATAAAAGAAAAAAAAATCATAATCATACGAGTATCATAGTATAAAACAGTCTTTCCTTGCTTGTGTATGCTTAGATCTTTAAAACTAAGCAAACGGATTTTGATGCGGTTTTCACCACTGGATAGAGTGGTTCTCGAGGAAGGTTTTTCAATATAACATGTCAAGCGGGCGAAGACGCGGGCGTCCGCTCGTTTAATATAAAAATCTTTATCGCAACCTATCAGTCAGTCAGTTTGTGTTGCTCACTCGAACAAGCCAATCCCCTCCCACTCTATTAGCATGGCTGTATTGACTGAAATTGCCTATTAGGTAACCAAAGATATCGCAGAAAATGTCGATCACGTGATCCAATCAACAGGACTGAAGACGACGCTGGCTATGCTAGCCCTGCTGAAACTTCTTCTTCTTCTAACTTAAGCTTGTATGGCTAGCTAGTCCACCAGATCGTAATCTTTGTAGCCGCTGTATCTAGCCTACCTATTCCAATTTTTAATAGGTACCTATTTTTTTCCATAGTAGGTAGATATTTTTGTTCCAGCATAGGTACAAACAAAGCCTTTTAACCGACATAATATAAAGATCAGGAAGTTATCAAGTCCGCGCCATATGCCGATTATCGTGGATGCCGTCTTAACTTCACACGTAATATTAGCGTTGTAGGAGGTTTAACAGTCATTATAGTAATACATATATCAAATGGTAGGTATAGGTAGGCACTTACACATGAAACCAACTTTCAAAAGTATGTAGGTAGAAAAATAGCTAGTGTATTTAAACCTATTGAATTCTCAGCTAAAAGTTAGACCGGTACCTATCAAAGAAGTCTAGCCCGTTATAAATTATAATGTCTTGAATCAAATACGTGCATCAGTAACTAAATTGAATCAATAAACTTGCCCTCGACTGGTCGCAATTGCACCCTTTCAAGAGGTGTGATAAATAGATATCTGTCTATTGAAAGTTTAATAGTAGTACCTACTTTACTTGCTATTTCTACTTTCTTGTTTTAAACTTGGAGATAAGGTCTAGTACCTATACCTACCTACCTATCTATTTATGATTTCACGGCGTCTACCGTTCAATTTCTTTACGTTAGGAAAGCATACCTACACACTGATCTGATCACTGATCATGGTACAACAAATCTGACAAATAATCTGACTTGTATAAATGAAAGTATTCATCCTACATAAGATATCCTTGGATACTAATAATAGGTAGGGTATCTAAATTAGAGAGTTACCTACGCCCTAAACAATAGGCTAGTTGAAAATAGAGAAGGGGGAAAAAGTATACCTACTTATCACACAACAGAGCCGTGGTCGTCAGTTAGTGTAAATAATGTCCTGAGCTCCCTAAACGACATACTTAAGTATCAGATACCTACTAACTACTAAAGTAGGTGTGTATGTTCGTCTACATTCGAACATTGTATCCTTAATAGAGTATTGTTCTGAAATGAACAAGGAAGAGGAAGGCAATTTTGGCCGCGCACGTAGGTACGTGGTACCTACCTACCTAATTGCTTTGTGTTAGGAATTTAATAAAACTTGGACAATTGTACATTTTTGAACTGGAAATTACATCTTATGCCTATCATTTTCGATCTAGGTATAAAGGTAAATAAGGTGGAATATCTCTTTGTTAAGAAATACCTATCTACTTTTGTATAATACTGAACAAATATTACCTCAGGCAGTGAGCGCTCCTGAGCGTCTGTTTACTCTGAGAACCTGAGATTTTTAGAAACGTTTACCTACCATGTATTAAGCATCCTCTTTATTTATTTACACAAATATACAGGGATGTTTAGTACACCCACTTTTCGCCAGTCACTCTAATGGTCCCACGTAATGGGGGCGAGCTTATTGCTGTTTTCTAGCACCTTGGAATGCCTTGGATATGTATTATATTTCACCCAATATTTACAATAGTAATCAAGAAATATATGAAGTAGGTCTGTACCTACCTACCTATTAAGTTACCTATAGGTAAGTAAAATATTATATACAAGTGCTTATGAGTAGAGCAATATGCTTTACTAAGTACATACATGATAAAGTAGGTACATAGTTAGGTAGTTATTTACGTACTAGAGCTGAAAAGGATGAATCATCAAAATCTTGTTTAACCAAAACTTTGAGCCAAATGGACATAAACCAACTTGTGTATTAGCAGACAACCGAAGGAAGACCGTTGAAGACCCATGACCCAACTACAGTCACCCGTATAATTTTACAAAATATTATATCTAGTGGTTCTGTGAAAGGCGACGTCGCGTTATTTTCGCATTTTCCCCCCATTTCTCCCTCATTTTCCCCCAATCGAAAAATCCCTTCGACAAAAGTTGCGCCTTGCAACACAGAACACTTGTGCCAAATTTCATGAAAATCGGCTGAAAAATGCGGCCTGTAGACCGAAACTGACACACATACCAACAACGCCAAATCGACCAGTCCTCGAGTTAAAACTGAGACGCTTCGCTCGCTCGGTCAAAAATAAGCTTATAACTTTCATAGATTGTATATTTAATAGGTATAATACCTACCTACGTATGTGGTCGGAATGTGTCAGCAATGTACGGATTAAATTGCCCATAAGTTAAAAGGTCTGCCAAGGCCCGCCCAAAGTTAATTTGCAAAGTATTTTTTGAGGAATGTTACCCAAGTCAGGTCTGATACCCTCTCACTGTTTAGGTATACCTACCTATTTTAGTATTTTATTGTATACAAATACCGAGAAATGTGGAATTGAATAACGTATAACGTATTTTATAAATACCTATTGTATAGGGTATATCCGGGATAGATGCCCCACTTTCAAAAATCCTAAATCCTAAATTCGCACCTAAGAATGATTAGTATATTTTTAACTACACTGTGTAACCTATAACAATACTACTAAATGCGAAACCATCATATTTACTTAGATAATATTAGGTATATTATATTATAGTATATAGGTATTAACTAATTATAACGCTTCGAAATCCGCTCATTACACACAGATAAAGCCAAGTTAATCTCAACTTAACTCAACTCAACTCTCTCTTAACTCGTTAGTTAATTGCCCACTTAACGCTATTTCAATAAAGCATATAAATTGATCCTTCAGTTGCATACAAAGTTACGCTTTTAGACAAATAACAACCGCACCTGGACCACACATAAACTAAACCACTCAAATATAATGATTATTCAAATTACACCATCCAAATTATTTGATTTGTGTACCAGTGAAGTGTAGAGCTAACATTGACAGACCCTGAGTACTCGCCATCTCTCTCTATCCTTAGTTCAACGATATGATAGTACGGCATGCACAAGTTTCGAGGCGAGTAATACTAATGTCTTTTGAAGCACCACTCGTCTAGATGGTTGCACTTGGCTGCGCAAGCGATGGACCGTATTTCAATAACTTACGTTTAAGTAAGCTCCGTAACTTAAATTCAACCACTGTCTTCAATTTTATTGTAAACTTTCACAGTGTACTTTCCCTAATTTTAGGTTTTAATTGTTAGAAACTGCAATTAACAATTGATTCCACAAATTAAAGGTACTGAATCATAATGTAGACGGACGGGCGGGCGGTTATTTGCTAATAACAACATGATGAATATTATTTATTATCATTATATAATCATATTAGTTGTAGCAGTTAAGTTCATCATAAATACAGCCAATACATAAATGTATAGACAGCTACGTAGTAGGTCTGTAACACAACACACATCTCTAGTCGTAGTATTCGAATTGTTTATTGAAGTTTGAATAACCGTGCCACGGGAATTAGAGGAAATGGAATCCGAAGTCGTTCGCAAATTCTCGATCGAAATTGGCTGAATTTCTTGACGCTTCCTATCAATTTCAGTAGACGTTTCCAATTAAACTTCGTTGCGCCCTTTACTTCACCTCTTTCACGTTCAATTAAAATTTTCCAATCAGTTTTATATACTTACTTATTATGAGTGTGTGTGTGTAGTATTTCGAGCGAAAGTCCGAGTTGTATTTAAAACCCTCACTTCCAAACTCAAGCATCTACCTACTGATTGACATTTACCTATCGCTTTTAGACGTAACAACAACAATACTTCTTGAATATATACGGCTATTTACCAATATAGGTAGTTAGGTACTCGAGCATGTACCTACCTACCGAGAATTACCAAAAGTGGATTAAATAGGTATAAGTACCTACCTATTTTAATTTCAATCGCACATAGGACTGTTATTCATGCCTAATTAGTCATAATAGCTACCTTTCTACGTGAGCAGCTATGAGTATTATTTAATATCTAGCTGTTCCTAATAATACGTTTGATATTCTCTAGATAGAGCACGTAGGTACTAGCAAGTGTTCGTTAGTTCAAGAGCGTGTAGGCTTTGCGGCGGCCTCGATAGCGAGAGATAAGCTTTACCTCCGATTATTAATCTTTATTAATTGAAGATGTAGATAATAGTGCTTATGACTAAGACCTAGTTTAAATACTAGTTATTATGTAGTTTCAGTATCTCAGTAGGTAATATGCCATTTTCACTGGAAGTTGTAAGTCAGGATGGTTACCTACTTAAGAAAAATTCGTCTAAAAATTATTAAGTATCTACACACATCACTACTTAGCCATAATCACATATCTATAGGTTTTTTTCTATTTACAATGCAGATTTCACAGTAAATTTTCCTTATTTAATTACATGTACATGGGGTATAGTACCTATGAGGATTCTTTGTAAGTAGGTAATCAAAACCATATTATGATACATTTGAATACCTAATATTAATTAGTAACCCATGACACAAGAATTCACTAGTGCAAGTGCAATAGTGCTTACGCGCCTAAGGTGAAGCTGAAGTAAGTAATAGCACTATTTTGTAGTAATAAGTAAAATCAAAGTTGACTAATAAAAAAACAAGCTTAGTTTCAACTTCTCCATTTGCACGTAATAGCCTAACTAAATCCCCTGACATTTTTGTGTACTTATCTCACCTTCATTTAAAATAAATAAAATAAAATAACGTTTATTATCTTTGAAATTTTTAGAAAATTATTTAAATTCGTCAAAAGTTGGTGTGACTCTACCGAGGGTTCCAAAATGCAACGAGACTGAGAAGAGCCCTCAAGAAACTCAGTTCGGCTTTTTTCCAAAATATTTCATATTAAATCTAATACAGAGTTATTTAGAAAGGAGCAATTCGTGTTACAACCAGGCCGCCTTGTCATCTAAGAAATCATTTATACTATAATAAGCTTTATGGCACAATTTACGTTTTATTAGTTTTTTAAATTTATTAACAGATAAATTTGCTATTTCGGTTGGCAATGTATTGTACATTCGAATATAGTTCCCCGCAAAAGAATTACTCACTTTATGAAGCCTAAATTTAGAATTAATAATTTGCATGGAACTTATAAACGTGAATCAACTGGGTTTTTATGCTCAGATACTATAAAATGTATGGATACTTACCTACTTAGATTACTATATGAGGAAACTACGTATCTAAAAAGTTACTTACATTTACTTACGAATCTTTAGATCAACTCTGATATATTATTCAAGTAGTAAAATATGTTTAGAATAATGAACTTTTCTTTGCATCGGCGTCGTATACCGTCACTATCAACTAATTCGCGTCGTAGATATTTTTATCACCTAATAAAATATCTACGACGCGAATTAGTTGATAGGGACGGTATACGATGCAAAGAAAAGTTCATTAGCGATGCGAGCGTGTGAAACTCCATTGAACTTCATCTTAAAGTGTATGCAGACGAGTTTGAATAGCTTTATTTTCTAAACCAATTTGCATGCATCAAGTTTTGTTAGTATTACATATTAATACTTTAAATAGGTAAGTATATCAATATAAACTAGAGTAATGATGATAAATAATTAATTAGATTTACTTGCTTGTTTTTATTGTTAACTTTTAACGCCAATAGTGTAACTTCAATGCTTCCAAATATGTGCCTAATCAGCAGATCTGTCGATCCACTCGCTAACTACATATAAATTCACGTAGATTACTTAATACGATATCATCAAATTCACTGCAGCCCACTGCTGGACATAGGTACATAGATCTCTAACATGCATGACAAGCCACTCCACTTGATCCTGACGCCTGATCCACTTGAAACCAGTCAGCACCAGTATCCCACCTACATTTTCGCTCTACCGAGTCTCGGCGTCCCACGCTACGCTTGCCGATACATGCCTTTCTATAGTATAACCAATTATAGTGACGACCAACTGTGAATATGCACGGACTGTACCTACAACCTAAATTCAGTAGGTAGGTAGCTAAAGTTCGTGGTAACATTTTGTTAGTAACAGTAGATTGATTACACGTCAAACATTGTTATACCCCAGTTCCAAATGTTAGGTTTATTCACCATAAAACAACAACAATTTGGTTATTATGACACGCAGTGTTTTTAGCCTTAAAATTTCCCTAAGTCAAAAGTTCATGCCGCTCAATTTGAATAAGGCATAAACTGACTTTTTTCCTCGGTTTTCTAATTAGTGAGGTCGGTCCGTGTTGGCAGCTTATCCGTCTAATTAGCATAGCCAACGAAGGAGCCTTATGTTGCCGGCAGTCTTTGTGGTTTTCACTTGGCCTCGTTATATGAGGACGTGCATTATCGACATTGCTGCACAAGTGGTGCAAATTCCAGACTCCAAACTACACAACGTGTGAGCGTTCTTTAACTCCATCATTTTTGCGGGTACTTTATCTTTCTGTTGATTTGAAACCTTCTGTAATTTATAGATTATTAAAACTTACTCACTTTTTGTTAGTAAGGATTAGGATTAGTAGATCTTTCATTAGAATTAATTAACGGTCACGCAACACCCATTATGGCGTCATCACAAAAGACTGATGGGCCAAGTTAATTGGATTTGTTTTCCGTCCTATGTACTTTCCCCGTCCTTGTCACATTTGTAGCCAAGGGCAACTAATAGACGCAAATAGAATAAATACTACAGAATAAAACGTGTAATTAAATTATTTTATCTATTAGGTACAACGCTTAGCTCAATAATCTGTATCACTAGGTAAGTACGTACCTAGGGGTACCTACCTATGCATTTATGCAGACAGTAGAACAATATTTTTACTACATTATGAATTGACTCACTTGTACAGATATTCCACAAAATTTTTTTTCCACCAAATTGTGGAATATCTGTACAAGTGAGTCATTTCATATGTTCCACCAAGTGCCGACAATCGAAAGCTAAAATTATAATATTTTTACTGGCTATTATCTTCCAAAAAAGTACACAGGTAATTGAATTCTTAAATACTCTTCTTGGATTTGAAATGGCTGTGCAGTCAGATGGACTGAAACTCGTCTGGTCGTAGAGACAACATGCAATGCCAATATAATGTTCCGTATGTTTAAAATTGGCTTGCTAGCCGATCAATAGTGCTATAGCGCACGTCGCTTATATTAGTCTATGTACCTACATCGATCGAACTCAACTACATTGCAATAACAATTAAAACATTAACTCGCACTATTAATTGACATCCTAGCTAAAGTGATTTTCCAAGTCTTTAACACAATTTCGTCTGGAAAAAACATCGCAACTCGTCAGAAAATTTTAAAATCTTTGAAACATTTAAAAGAGGTCTTGCCGTCTGTTGCTATTGCCCTTTTACGTGAGCGGGTTTTCAGAAAGTGTAACCACTTAGGTACTTGACTTTTTTTTCTCTTTTATAATCAAACATTTTCACCATCTTGACATTTCTTTGTAGGTAGGTACCGAGCTCCATCAAGTGTCACATTTACATTCCCTTCTCTCATAATCTAGGTTCAGTGAGATTAACACTATTTTGGGCATTTACGCAACAATCAGGATGTTACATGTCCGGAATATAATTATGATTAGATCAAGCAAATGAGTGATTGTAATCCTTTCTACTAAGTCTCGCGGACTGCAGAGGTTCTATTTAGTGATATGTAACACCTGTCCTGGCTGGTGGTTTGGTTTGAATTACAGAGTGGTTATGAACTTTCTGTAGTGCACGGTAGGCTTGCCATCATTACGTGGGACGAAAAAAGTACTGGTAATGAATTAGTGTGTCACCTCTGCCTACCCCTTCGAGGATATAGGCGTGGTTTATGATTTATGCCTACTAATAATAAGACAAACGGTAAAAAACCGGTCAAGTGCGAGTCGGACTCGCGCACAAAGGGTTCCGTACCAAAACAGCAAAAAGTGACGTTTGTTGTATGGGAGCCCCCTTAAATATTTATTATATTCAGTTTTTTTTGTATTTGTGGCAACAGAAGTACATCCGTCTGTGAAAATTTCAACTTTCTAACTATTCCGGTTCATGAGATACATACCTACAGCCCAATACAGACGGACGAATGGACGGACAGCGAAGTCTCGGTAATAGAGTTCTCGTTTTACCCTCTGGGTACGTAACCCTAAAAATGAGTTACAGATGGTATATAAGTACATATTGATGTTACTTACTTTAACCAGGCCTATGTCGCTCGCCTAACAATCGCAAACAATACGTGACGTCAGCGACAACTTGAAGTTGTAAGTCAGTAAGGGTTCTTTGTTTGTGATACGGCATTGACCATAGAGTTGATATTAACGTTTAACGTCATAATTATTGGTCAAATTATATTGGCACTTTCCTGACAACCCTGACGTTCGAATTATATTCTCTGTAAACAAAAGAATGTGCTTTAATTAACGTCGAAGTGCAAGTTCTGTATGTAAGTACTATTCCCTATTCTGTGCTTTAACATGGGCTTTAATGTCTGATAAACAAAGTTTTAAATGATATTCTTGCTAAAGAGCTTTTAATTAAAAGAGGCTGCATTCAGTAAGTACCTACCTAGTTACTAGTTTATGGTTATTTGAAAGTAATAAATTTTATACATTCCCGTAGAGCACGATCGTAAAACTATTGTTAATACAATTTAAAACATAGGTACAGCATTCATATACCTACCCAATGCAAATTTTCGCAAGTAAGTAGGTACTAAAACTTGTTAATTTTGATTAAATACAAGTTAGGTATAATTAAAATTGCGCAACTCATTGCCACTTGACCATATAAAATTAAATAATGTCCATAATTATAGTTAGCAATATCCTGTACTAAATTAGATATGAATTACCTGTTTTTAATATAGATTAAGTCATCCATACGTAAGTAATTATTATAACTTTGCTTCTAAATATACATTTTAATTAACTTTGAGGCTACACGAGATTACCACTGAATACCTACACCGAATATTTCTTGTGATGAGATCGATAATGTCCAATTTACATGTCCTATCCCTGAAGGTCAGACGGCTTTTACCCTCAATTTTTTTGAGGCACAAAATAATCAAATCAACTTTATTAATAAGTAGGCTGTCTGTACCAGACGTTTGGATGAAAACTATTCGTATTCGTATCTCTAGATAACTTGGTTTACTATACCTAAGTAAAATCTATTTGATGATGTGTTATTTAAAAAATAAATAGTTGCCAGGTTCACTTCGTGCTGTCCCTCGCTGAATTACTTTATACATCTCGCAAGACATGTGGGGAAAAGATAGAATAAATTCTTTACCAATAATATTGATTTTAAGTTCCAAAGAATTCTGCAAAAGCGAATTGTAATCAAATAAATATAACAAGGGTTTAGAATCCTCCGGGAATGAGCCATGTAGGTAAACTATTTTATTTAGTTTCTCACGAAATTCTAACGGTACCTACCTACAACAACTAGGTACGTTCTTATTCGCAGGGGAGTAATTTACAACAAGTAGATATGTACGTATTATATAGTAGTTATGTACGTATTTGCAAGCTTTCGATTATAATAAATAAGGATACAAATTATAAATGTTTCACAATAATATCATATGAAGTTATCAATTTTGTACACGACTGTACTCCATACAAATGTAGGGCAAACGAAAAGCTGTAACTCCGAAACTATAATACGACTATTTTTTTACATGTACGACTATTTATGACTATTTCATGACTATTTTTTAGCGTTGTCAAAATTCGTTGTCATTGAGATTTCAAATAATGAAGATTACAGCTTGAAGCACACCTTAAAAGCGACTGTTGCGTAGTGGCTAAGGTGTTTGATCCCAGGCCAGCAAAATACACTACTAATGTGAACCTCACTAATTTCGGTTTCGCTGGGGATGGTAGTATTAAAAAAAACCTTAATTTTAACCGAGCGAGTGAATCTACAAGTAAGTACTGGACAATACTGCTGTACCTATGATGTGTTCCGGACTAGCAGCCACGTCATGTTTTATCCGATCTCTACGAAACTTAGCACAATGTTGTTTCTTACAACAATTTTTAATTGTGATTCGATGACATGGGCGATCACTATTCTTTAGCTAATGTGACAACATCGGCTGGACATTTAGGAAATGTTCAGATAGTCAGGACGTGTATCTATAAAATTTGATACATAATACATCAATGGATGTACTTACTAATAACACAGAATAAATAAGCAATGGAATGAAAAATGAGAACACATGCCCCTAGTAAACACACGGAAAAGGGTTCGAGTCTGTTGCTTTAACCGTGGGAATCAATTTCAAATCTATTAGGTACAAGTCGTAACTATAATTTTAAATTTTTACTAACCTACCATTGTAACATTTTAGTTTGCAGAATCAGCTATCAAACTATTATTTATAGATTTTTTATAACTAGCGATCCAAAATCTCGTCGCTAAGGGTTGAAAACAAAATCCTAATAATGGATTTACGCTAAAGTTCCGTAGTTACCTAATTCTAATTCAGTAACAGTTATTCAGTAAATAGGACACTATCGTAATCTACCTCGAGTTAAATGTAACTCGTACTCGAACTCGTAACTACCTCCTCGGCCGCTCTCACTCGTCTCTGGTATGCACAAGAATAACCTACCTACGTCTAATATCTACTTAACTTAACTTAACTTGAACAGAATCTGATAATTAAAATATTGAATATCCTGATAAATAAAAAATGCTTGCTCCAGTATCTATTTGGTTACCTTATGAAATAAATTGTGTTTTTATATTGTATCAAATTACATATATTGTATTATTATAAAAATCTGAAAACTAATATTTTACACCGTTCCGTTTGCATGTTTGATACTTTATTGCATTTCCCTGGAATGTACCTATATAATTACAAACTTCATAACTATTTGTGGCAATAGGTAACTTTTAACGACGGTATAAAAAACGAATCCCAAGAAAACATCTATATTTGGTACAAGGCATTGCCCGCATGAAACTGTTCAATACGACATTAAGGGATGTGATAAAAATCTACTTTCCCGGTTCAGTATCGATTAGGGTAAAACACATCAGGGCGATAGTATCAAAACACTCCGCGACACGTGTCACCACTCGCTGTACTACTATGAAGGATCGACACTTCGACAGCCACACCCCAGAGATTGCCGTACTCATTACTGTACAACCATTTCTTGTATACACATTCCGTCTATTTGCTATTTTATAAGTAAACTAGTTTATCATTGTTTATTAATGCTAGAATATTAGTAGAAAACTATGGAAGGTATAACCAAATATTTAAAGGTCCTATCGTCGGTGTGCAGTAAAACATAGGAATTACAGCTTTATTCAGCATTATTCAACTAAAGTTTTATTTGCACCAATTTCAACCGCACTCGCAATTCAAATGGGTTGCACTATTTAGATTTACATAGGTACTTGCAATCCAGGTTTAATGCTAGAAATGTTAACGTTAAATTACATTTGTCATCTACCCACGGAATTGATCAAAGTACCTAAGTGCATCCCAATGCAACGTCTGCTAGCCTGAGTCTATGAATAGATCGGCTAAACGGGTACACCTCGCTCAAGTCCCCGGGTCGTAGCCTTCATTTACATAATGGACGCCAACAACACCCTTCTTACGTAATTTGCAAAACAACCGACAAATCGAATTAAACTTTGTGTGAAACAGTGAAATGTTTTGTGGAACTATTATATAGGTATCGGTTTAAAAAATATGGAGTGTTTTAACCGTGCCGTAGTATAGTATTCGTATATCTATAAGAATACTATACTGTGCTACCACAGATATAAGAATACTATACTGTGCTACTGAAACTTGAAAGTCATGAACCGATCGAGTCACGCAACCGTTTTAGTGATTTTGAATTAACCTACTTTTGAAAATAATAAAAATGCTGTATGTAGCTGTACAATTAAAAATACGTAGATACAGCTTTGTTGTAAACTTATTTTACAGTTATGTATTTGTACTTATTCATTATTGTACAATAAAAAGTATCAGCATTTTAATAATCTCGCGGTACATCTATTGGGCTTGTGTGACCGAGTTCAGATTTTAGATATTAAGTCTGTATCTCAATGTAGTTGTATTGTTTAATTTGAAATCATGTTAATTGTATCATTGATTAAGAATTTTAAAAGTTTCAGACCGTTTCCAACAGAAGTTATTTTAGGAAATAAGTTACTTCATATCGGAAACTTCTTAGGCGAGAGAATTTCTTAATGAAACGATAAATTCCGTAGCTGATCAAAGTCCCGTTTTTGGTAGAATGATTTATGGAATCCAGTAACCATAAGGTATATTAACAGAACATATTTTAATAATAGATAGGTATAAGATACTTAATTTTCTTGAAGGTTTTAAAGAAGTATGTATGGTAATAGGTTAACATTATTTACTGTTTGTTTCAGGTAAGGAAAAGGAATAGTTACCGGTGGTAGAAAATATGTTCAAGAAACGGCACTAAGCCAGGTTTGAGCACACAACACAAACATTCTTTGCACAATGTTTTCTTTGTAGATGCCAATCAAATTTCACGCTTGTCGAGGTTTCGAGCCAACATAACATTTCTTTATAGTTCAACGCTTCGTAGACGACCATCCTCAGTTTTTATCGTGTTTCCTCGAGATCCTCCTGTCATTTGCGAAGCTCTTAAGCGGCCCGGTGTCGACAATGGACTTTTTATCGACGCTATACGCCTTTACTGTCGCATACATACGCGTCGTTTGACGATCATAAAGTTCCGTGTGGCGTGGCATGTCTATCGAACCGTAGATTTTTGCTACTCTCGTGATGTTCGACGGGTCGTTTGCTCACGACGACGTTGCATATCATTTCTGAAATTTAACCAATTTTTACATAATGACATGACCTATTGATTTAATATAATAATAATATATTGAAAGAAATATTTTATTGGCGCCCAGAGAGGTTGTCCGACCCACAAAAAGAAAATCAAGACTTTAGGTATTAATATACCTATATTCAATTTTGAGACCTGGCTAATGTGGTATTTATGTTCTTTTGTGACCAACACATAAACGAAATATTCTTCAATAATACATACACAGTATACTTCTTCTTGCTTTGAAACGGCCTTTCCAATATTTATATAAATGCAAGTACTCGTGCAAGTCAAAGATAAAAAATAATTTAGTAGCCTCGTCCTGGAAAGCGTTATCTTTGGCGGGCGGCGGCGCACAGTTCGGTTGCGTGTGTTTATCCGCTCGCCCTCACAAAGCAACCCAATATATCAAGTTGTCGGCTCGACTTTAACGTGAACCGCAAGATGTTACACGAGCCCCTGTTTGTCAAAACGTCAGTCGTAACCAATATTCACGGTATTGTTCGTCTGAAAACCACACAAAGCAATGCACCTACAAAGCTTATCCATGTACCACAATATTTCATATTTCAATTGTTATTGATGAGATTTTTGCGAACATCGAAACCGTTTAGATACCGTTCAATTAAAGTAGGAATGTAATAAAAGTGCAGAAATCACGCGTGAAATTGAGTTCGATTCGCTGCCGTTGCTGAAATCATCGTTCGCTTCGGAAACTGGCTGCCATTCTATGATATACCGATACGATTTCTATACCCCCAGTCCGAGTGATGAAAAACGTGCAATACAGGAAACTCATGATAGGTATTAGTTGAACAACTAACTCTTAAATAATAAGGAACGGTTAAGGTTGGCTCTTAGAATTTAATAGTTAGTAATACTAATACTTCTATATGGCCGACTGTATCCTTTACTTACGATAAATATGCGTGCAAAACATGGTTCAAATTGGTGTCATCAATAGATATCAAAATGGCAAATGCTTTTCCTGGAAAGCATTTCCCGAGTTTCGAAGGCGAATCACGAATAAAGCTCAGATAGTACCTAAGTACTAAGAAGTACCCCCGTTTTAAGAAGCATGTCGGCTTAGTCGAATACATTCGAATTGTACGAAATAGTTAAAGGATTTATATAATTCAAGAGCTATAGCTCTGTAGCAGTGAAGGGCGACGCAATGTGGGCAAAGTTTCATGTATTCAGTACAGCCGATGCCCTCGGGTTTCATTTATCTTCGAGCACAAGGGAAAAGATAATTAATTGTTGTAGCATTTCCAGCTTTACCTAAATTGTATGTAAAGAACATACGCAGAAGAAAAATTTTGTGAAGTTTTGTAAAGCTTTACAGAGTTTCTTGGAAATAAAATTGTAATTGTAAATGATTATACTCGTAATAGGTGATCCAGTTATAAAATGACCAGACACCAATAGAAATGCAAAACTACAGAAACTTGATATGGGATGGACAAATGGCGGCCTTATCACCTATCACCACTTGATCTTTTACAAGTAACCTTAAGATGTGTATGAAGTAAATAGAAGTGAAATATAATAGTGAATAGCTATTGGCGTATGATTAAAAAAAAGATACAAAAATCCGGAAGGAAAAGTACAGAAATGAACAGAGTATGGAAATTATAGACACCTACATAAAGTAACACAAAACAGATAAATACAAATCATAATGGGAATAAAAGTATACATAAACATATAGATAGATGGACAAAATGTAGATGAAAGTGGTTAGGAGCCTAGGTAACGATCTTTCACCATTCGCTTGAAAATAGTCAATGTTGAGACTCGTCTGATTGTGATTATGGTGACAAGATTGAATGTCCACACAAACATTTTACCTATTAACAACAACGAGATTGCTTTCTCGTTGTTAATCGAGGTAATATCCAAGTAGTAGTACGTAGTGCAACCGTTCTTTCCCGAGGGCGCCGAGGTCATTTCCATATTATTCGTGCCACGTCCGGTTATGTAAATGGGTCCCGTGCCGATCATTGCGTTGCTTGCGAGCTACCAATTTCATGTGCCGTATGATCTTTTCCATTTACTTGTTTAAAAAACTAGTTAGTTATTTAATGGACACAATAATATTGCTCAATTAATGAAATCCTGAAAAGAGGAAATTACTAGGAAAGCGAGTTACTGAGGAGATGACGTATGAAAGGGATGTATGGAGGAAAAAGATATGTTGCGCCGACTCCCAATAATTAGGATAAGGGCAGGTAGATGATGATGATGATTGCTTAAACGTAGTTTCTTAAAAGAAATAAACTCCAATATCAAGCAGTGGATAAAATAATGCTTTTAAACATCTTGATTCCTCAGCATATACATAACTATTCTGTGTTTTGTTCGTTGTTTAATGTGGGTGAATAGGAGTACAAGGACCCAAGGCAATCTCACCAGCAAGGCTAGCACAGCCAGCTTCGACTGCAGTCGATAACCAATGATACGAGAATCACAGCAAATTTCAAAAAAATTGGTAAATTGAGTCACTTGCCTGACATATTCTGTGATGGTCGACTTATTCGATCAAATTTAGCTGACATTGTTATGCTCATGGGGCTGCTAGTGGCGTTCGCTCCTGCCAATTGACGAGACCACCGAAAAAAGATAGTTTTCTGTGTTACTATTTTGTGACATAAGATTCCCGGTGAGTGGCAATATGCTTTCACCGTATTACCTACGTGGGAGCAATAACGTATGAAGAAAATAAGTATAAATACCTTTACCTATTACGTCATGACAACAAGCATAATAATATGTACTTATCTATATTAAATAACGTAATCATTCATCAAAACGTTGATGTTCAGAAGGAGATACCTACCCATTTATATCATTCAGTCATATATTACGAGTATATATTGATTCACAAAAAGGTAATTCGTCAGACTATAAAACATAATGGACTCTAGCGTATAATCATTATGGCCCTAGAAACATTATAATTATGTATAAACACGCAGATAATCACTATCAATGAAGTTTTAATTATGATATTAAAGTTCATTATAATGTAGAACTCAAACACGGGAAGGGAGATAGGGGACTACGAAGTTCATTCATAACGTTTACGAAACTTAATATCATTTAAATAATGATATATCGTGAGCACGCACTACTGATGTTTTTGTAGATAATAGGTGTTCCTCATTTGTTGAATTTTAATAAGGTATTATTTCTTGTCAAATACGAATTTGTAAACATTATTTTTATTGGGAACTAGTGAATGCCCGCGACTTTGTTCGCATTCCCATTGTTTGACCTTTTGTCCTCCTTTTCCTGTTGGTGGTATCGTAATGTTATTAGCTTATAAAGTTCCTTTAACAAATCGACAATTCAATACAAAAAAAAATCCAATTTTTAAGGGTTCTTTAGTTTACAATAGCCTGATTAAAATATTCTATATTAAATTTTTTTTTATTTATTTACACACAAACAAGAAACAGAAGTATAAAAGAATAAAGTGAGCATAGTACAAGGGCACTACTTATTCCTAAAGGAATCTCTTACAGCAGGCCTGACAGGAGAATTAAGAGATTCCAAGGCCGCGGCCGCTCTCACGTCCGTTGCCGGGCGTCTCTGGTACGCACGCAGGAGGTATTTCCAGTGGCGCCCGGCGGAAAATATTCTAGTGTGTAGTAGGAGTGTGTTGTGTGTCGATGAAAGGAAGTAAGTGAAAACTTATCATGACGCCAAAATACTAATCTTAAATTGGTCACTATTTATACTGTTGATTGATGGTGGGATTTGCTACTCATATCTACATATTGAACAAATCACATTTTTTTGTCCAGTTTCAAGTTTAGCTTAGGTAACTACGTAATTACAGAAAGTCATAATTGGGCAGACACACAATACGCGTGAAATAAAATTGTCTTTCTTTTGGTTCAAATCAATTCGAAATCCATTCTTCATCAAATTAAACTAATATACCTACCATGTTCAAAAATGAGCAGTTACTTCCGAACTAATGTTCCTGGTTAGGGTTCCGTACTCAGAAGGTAAACAAACGGGAACCCTATTATTGAGACTTCGCTGTCCGTCCATCCGTCCGTCTGTCTTGGGCTGTATGTGTTAGAAAGTTGAAATTTTCAAAGATGATGTATTTCTGTTGCAGCTATAACAACAAATATCTACTAAAAAACATATACAAATATTTAAGGGGCTCTCATAATTATAACAAACCCTTTGTGCACGAATCCGACTCGCACTTGGCCGCTTTTTCTTTGTTTCGACGTTTCTTTGTTTTTGTTTGAGTGTAGATAATTAATTAGCCGAGTGAACGTTTTCTGTGGGTCTAAAAAGGAAGCATTCCTTAGTAACATTTATTAGATAATACGTTTATCCGTATTCCACGTTCGTCTAATCATCTCGAATTGCTACTACAAAAGAAATGGAAATGAAACCATGTAATTCACCCATTTTAGAAGCGGTTTTGCGTTCAAATTAATTGAGTACCTACCTTACCTACATCCATTCAAAAAAAGCACTATTTGGCTTATGACTTCTTAATTTTTTATAACCGTGCTTGTACATATTGTTTCTATTTATTTGTTATTTTTTAAACTTAATCAGGGAGCTAAGCGTAAGTAGGTACCTAGGTACCTACTATTAACTATTGCCTTTCTTTTTTTTCGTATAAAGAACATTAAAATGACGTCTTTGGTCTTATGATAAGCATAAAATTACGTCGGAGAATAGAGGGACCTACTAATCACAACTACCGAAAGGCTTTCACATATCTTTGGGCGTTAAAAGCGGTGCGATGCTCATTTATTTTGGTATTTTATTATCACTATCACACATAATTAGGCAATATTCGTTTTATTGGAACCTACTTTAATTTTATGTATATCCAACATTTTTTATTTTCAACTGTTAAAGAAATTGTTTTAGCCCGTAATGGGCCGTTTCTGTTTTACTGCCAATAACTTATGTCCTTTGTGATTGCGTCCAATGGTTTATACCGACATTGAATATTATAATCATTACACCATGGACTTGCTAAAGCTTCACTATAGGTATTTTTTCAGATTTAACGTCTTACTTTATAATTTTACCCATCTTTTTTTTTATTTCGCGGCCCAAGGCTGCGGCCTCTCACGTCCGTTGCCGGGCGTTGCTGGCTCGCACGCAGAAGGTATTTCTAGTGGCGCCCGGTGTATATTAACCGCTTGATTAAAAAGCTAGTTAGTAACATCACATCGCTTACATTTAGACATTTAACATTTCTATAGCGATTCTCACTATTTCAATTCCAATTAATAAAGTATCATTTTAATAGAACTATCATGGTGAATTAATTCATGCTGATTAACACAAAATCTCGCTGTGCTGTAACTCGATTAGATAAGTAGAATTTATAAGAAACATACTTAATAATACTTACTTAATATTTTACTCATACAAAAAACCCAGTCAAGTGCGTGTCGCATAAAATAAGGTTCCGTGGTCACACATAATAACCTCTATAACTCCTGAACTATCAGAGTTATCGGACCCGTTATAGTTTTCCTTTTACCTACATTACAAATATTTTCAGTTTTTTCGAGCCAGCCGTTTAGATTTTAGAGGGGGGGCACACTCTGTTTTACCAAAAAAATTTGCTATAAAGTTGAATATCTCGCACGAATACTTAAATCAAAAAATGGTATAACCTCACTATGTTTTTAAAAGACCTATCTAATGATACCCAACACGCCGGGGTAGACGCAAGCAAAAAAAAATACAATTTCTGGTTACGCGTAAGGGAGGTACTCCAAAAAAATATATTTTTCATAATTTTATTGTAGCACTTTGTCAACGTAGTAAATACACATATCCATGCAAAGTTTCATGTTTCTAGCACTCACGGTTTAGGAGGAAAACCGAAGACAAATGGACGGACGGACATGACGAAACTTGAACTTGAACTACTGAACCTTAAAAACCTATATTACTCGTATCCATAGGTAGGTCTATTCCACTTCTAAGAGTTTGTTTATTTAAATTCGGTAGTCTCAGGAACTGCGTTTAAAATTAAAAACATCCGCTAGTGAACTAATAAATCAGATATCCAACCTGTATCTATAATTATACATATCGATAATCTCTGAATCGTTTGTGTAATTATAAAGGTAGACTGGGTCGCATTATAAAACGATACGGTTTAAGACTGTAAAATCGAAAATTATACGAGGTAAGTGCGCAATGGCCCTTCGTTGTATTGAATGAAATGAATTAAGTGGGTGTGAATGGTTGCCGTTTAAAAGCAATTATCGGATGTTGTTTTTGTATAATAATGTAGTAGACACGTTAACAGACAGACATATCACGCCCATAACCGGGTTAGGCAGAGGTGCATTACACACCCACAATTTGCCAGTGTTTTTGGTCCCACGTAACAGGGGACAAGCCTATTGCCGTCACCGGGCACATACCGGGCATAATGGGTTATATCTAAAATGGCCAAATGAATTTAATAAAAGTATTTGCCTTGCGATGAAATGTTGTTGAAAGGCAACAAAATCTTACGTGCCAGCCGCTATGGCACAGCCAATTAAAGTCCTGGGCGTCTCTGATTACTATAATTGAATTTCTGAGGGAACTCTCTATTAGGTATCTACATATCGTTTAGTCGTATTAATTGTCCTACTGATATTATTAACGCCACAATTGATATGGTATTGGTATGGATGATTGTGTTGATAATTTTAACTTTTGTCGCACAAAACCTATTGCTGCACAAAAACAGAACGTTTACTTTTTACAGTAAATTACTTCGAAGTGAATCTCTCGTATACCCAATCATTACCACTTCTAAAGGTATTCGATTTAATATAACTGGATCTCTTCAGTTCAACACCAGCTACCATAAAGAGCTTTTTTTAATCGGATTTATGGTGACTGATGCTTGCACATCTGTGCTGATTGGTTTTCTGTAAAACCAAAGCCTTTTTAATTACTAGCAATCCATATTTTATTTTTTAGTGTTTTTTCTGTTTTATCGCACATTGTGTACTTATCGACTTTCTTATAATGATTGTAATGCATGAAGTGTTCACATCGAGAAGAACTTTACATCCATTTTTGAGAATACTATGTCTAATTTGTACTGTGTTATGTATTGTTTAGTTTTGTGGACTAATAAAAAAATATATAATTACCTACAGATCGTAGAATAAAAAATGCACTGGGACTACTCTCAAAGACTTGTAGTTTCTGTAAATCAAGGCACAGATTGCCTGACCCAGCTTATTTTAAATTTCAATAGTTCCAGAAATCCTTCAGTGCGGTTATTTTTGAATCAACTCGTACCAACAAATGGTTTTGTTCAAAGACATATCTCAATTATTTACAAAAATCTTGTAGCGTCGCTTCAACGTTTGCTTTAGGCAGTAGTATTGAGGTAATAAATCTCCCTTTATTATCCCGCATTTCATATATCCGACCGTTTTGTTTCCAACGTCGACGTCGCTGTGTACTTAATTTCTTTGCATTGAGAGATAGAGTAAACAATGAGCCTCCAGAGCTTTTTGCTCCTGGATGTCTTGGCACTATTTGGTTTATGTAGGTCCCTACGTAGGATCTTATCTTACTTCAAATCAACCTCTAATCAAGTTTTTAAGAAAACTATGGGTAGGGGAGAGTTGAGGAAACACGAACAGTGAGTAATTCCGAACGCAGCTGTTCTACTTACTATGTAAGAAAGATATGGCATTATTTTCTGTGTTGCCGTCTCGAACATCACACTACTCTTAGTGCCAGGCAGCAATGCGGGGCGAACCGCCCGCACGAGTGTGACTGACAAGTTATGAATTTTACAAGTTTTAATTTTTGCATAAGAATAACTTGATGTGGTTTTTGTACTACAAGACCTAGAAATCAAAGCTTCTAGTGGCAGTATTGCTTCCCGGCGGATTTAGCAAACATATCCTATAATCAATGTTTAACTTCTTTGATTTTTGATACGGTTGGGCAATGGGGAACGGACAGTGTGGGGTAATCCCGTACTTGAGCAGTAAAGTTTCCCTCAGGTGTTCGTCATTACCCTAAACTCTTGTTTAGGGTAAAGTGGGGTGATGACGAACACATATCTTCTTTACAAACCTTTTGTTAAAGTGAATGTTATGTACAAGTGACTCTAAAAATTCGATAACTTAATGAGATTAACGTAATTATACGTAGCTACGTAAAAACAGGATTTAATAATTAATTTTAAAGCTTCGTTCGAGAGTTGGGCTTTTAGGCTGATTACTAGTGGGATAACTACTTAATATAATTTGATAGTAGATGAAAAAAGACTTCACCGAATTTATGTTGCATTTGGTAAAACGCAAATCAAAAATCCTGCTATAGTTATAAACTTATAATGTAAGTGTAAAATTTTAACAGTCCAAAAATTCGCAAAGCTACAAGTAGAACCTACGAGTAAGAATCTTGCAAGAAACCTCACAGCCACTCTTTTCGGTTGTCATTTACAAAATTGTTAATTAACATATAATATTGACAACCTTTTCGCAATAGTACTGCAACTAAAATAAGTATTATAATGATATTATTATAATTAACTATTTATTATAGAAATCTAACCAATAGACGATTTGTATGATAAGATATATGACCTACGTCAACATATTCGAAACAAATAATTGCAAAAAGAAATTAAAGAAACATCTCGAAATACTCAACGACCCTCATTACCTACTTGTAGTCAGGCAGACCATTGACTGGTAATGTGCACATTATGTTACCGTCATTACGCTGTTTCTCAATTTACAAAGGACTTCATCGATGGTTGACTTCAAACAGCAGTGTATCGGGAAGTACAGTTACGAAATAAACGGAATGAAGAATCAAAAAATTTCAAAGCTTAAAGATTTTATCAAGGAGAAGTTAAGTACGGTCGTTCTCAAAGTGGTTATTTGGTGAACATCTTGCGGCCACCTCACACTATGAACCTAACAACTTGACAAAATGTATGAATATTAAACATTGTACTTACCTAAGTACCTACTGTGCATAAGCTTTTTGCGGTGCTGCTAAAATTGGATGATTTTACTAACATATCGCCTATAATGATTTATTGACGGAAACAAATAATCTAGATCTAATCTGTACAAAGAAAGGTCACATCAACATCTACATTGACTGGAAATGTGCCCAATGTTGGCAGCAACACGATGTTCAAAGGCAATATTCTCGGAGCATTCGGTCCTAAGTACAGTACCGATCAGACTCGTTATATAATTTATGCTTTCGATTGTCGGTACTTGGTGAAACTTATAAAATTAACTGACCTGTTTAAATCAATTTTGCTATATCTCTAAATAGGCTGCAGTTGATGTTGATGTGTACCTATGTGTGCAATTGAAAGCAGCATGTCTGTCACAAAAGCGAATTTACCGATTGCATCAGCATGTCAATGTAACTTCAAGCGGTAGTTAACAATTGGTCCAATAACTATGCGGCTCGATCAATCAATAAATACCCGTTTGTTTAGCAATTGGAATGCTGTCACTTATTAAAATACTATTGTGACACTACCATCTTGATAAAGATGATAAGGCAATATGGCGTCGTAATGCAAGAGACGGGCTTTAGGAATGTCACTGGCCACGTCTATCTTGGTCAAAGAAAGGGTAAAACAAGATACTAAGTAGTTAAATGCAATGTGGACTTATGTTTTTGAGCTATTCAACTGCACTGCTTTTTAAGTTCAGGACATTTTTTGTAACTCAATGATGAAAATACGGTAAATTTCCCAGTTAATTGTGTAAATATTTACTAGGTGCCTTCTTTGCAACAATTTTAAACTATGATGCATGTCGAAACACTAGTTTCTAGTAGAGTAGCGGTTATCTTCAGAACGGAACAGACACGTACGTACGACAATATCTTTAAAAGCAAAGGGAGTGCAGCAGCACATTGTGGGCTTTGTTTCACCCAACATTTATGTCACCTCAAACACATAGGTATCTACATTAGCATCAATCACACTAATGAAAAACTTCCAGAGGCTTGTAATTTCGGGATTACTCCGTCCTCGTGAGTGATGGCTGTAGTGAGTAGGTATAGCTACTACTACTTACTACTTAGTTCGTTTTAACGTGTGATTTACTAAATGCACGAAAATTTATAATTACTTTGATGCTTTTTTATAACACCGGAAGCAGATAAAATATTCACGAAGATTTTGTGGAATTAATAATAATTAACCTCATTTGTTACCTACTACGATTTGATACGTTATTTACTATAGGTATATTGCGATGAGACTGTTACTAGATTCTAATATAAAAACATAAATGTGAAAGTTTGAATATTTGTGTGTTTGCTGCTCCATTGGTTCGACCAAAAAATCCAGCATCCAACCACAGATTCATTCATTCGACTATTTCTTTTACCAACGCTTCGGTAATTGCAGTTTTGAAATTTCAAATTAAATATCTACAGAAATATAAACCAAATGAATTTTGTTTGCGGAAATTCTATGTTTGTTAAACCCGGTTCAACTTATTGAAACATCACGTTTGTTATTAGCGTGCCCGTGTAGAGCTAACTGAAATAATATCTTTTGTTTAAATAATGAGTATTTGCATCTGTAAATTCTAGGTCGGTCATTGCTTCAGTTCATTGATCGTTTTACTTTTTTTCTATACTTATTAAAACTTTTAAGTTTCAAATTGATCGGTGACGCAAAGTAATGTAGGTGCCTAACTTTGTACTTACTTTATTTTCCGTAAACAAATAGACAAGAGGTAGGTACCTATGAAAAGTGATCACCAGTATCAGGAGGCTTGTCTTATAGGTCATTTGCGAGGTTTTCTCCTCCGTATTTTTGCAAGATAGACAAAGTAGGTGGGTACCTAATATCATACGATTTTAGTTTGGTCTTTCTTGCACACTTGTCTGAAAGAGCTGTGAGAATTTAGTGCCTAACGGGTGTTATAATAGGACCCGATCCTTAAGTACGTTATAACATGCATCAAACGTAACACGTAGATACATCAAAGAAGTTCCGTATTGAAATGCAAATCATTGCCGATCGTCAATAGATATGTAATAAAATAATCATGAATAATAGCATTCTTTGTAAACCACTTGTATGATTGTAGCGGCTCGGTGTGCTTATAGTGAGTGAAGCTTCCCTGCTGTGAGGAGTGGCGGCGTAGGCGCAGCAGGATGCCGCGTTACTAACTACAATTGGTCACGATTACAATTTCACTACTCGAATAAACCCTAATTTAAAATAATATAGATGATTTTTTTATGTTGTCGGAGAAGCAATTTCTGTCAATTCGGACGATGGTCAAATTGAAATAGGTACTAACAGGTACTAACAGAACAGTCTCACAGGTGCAAGCGTATTTCAATGGTCAGCTTGTAATGGTAGTGCGTTTAGGTACTGCACCCGATACGATCCCAGTCCGTCAAAATAAAAGAAATCGTTTGACGGATATCGGACGAAGTGCGCTTCTACAACTCTCGGATCCAATTTTCATAATGACTGATCGGATTCAGGAGCATACATCAACACTATAGACTATACAGTGTGCCACAATGGAACCGGATGGTTTTCGAAGCTTATTATTCCATTACTGCTGAGTTCATATATCAGTATACCACGGTTCATAGTCATTTGTGAGTCAATAGAGTATCTAGTAACAAAGTCGTGGTTGCTGCTGCAATATACCAAGCAGCAGCTAACTTAATTTTCTGTGAAAAAAATATTTTACGTAAGTAGGTATATTATTTACTAAGTAAATTATGTGAAAGTTGATTCTAAGATGTCTCGAACTAAACTTTTTAACACGAAGATTTTATAGATATGTTAGACTTAGATTGCCGAGGATCTTTTCTGTCATAATATCATGATTCGTTTTTGCAGTTTATATTGAAAGGAAGAGTTGGCAATCAGTATTTATTATGTATTTATTGTTTCAAAAACTACATGTCTTTAAATCCAGAAATACAAATTACGACTTATGTATGACCCCAGAGACAAGTGAAGGTAGGTACTTATTTTGGAAACGGTATGACGACCGGGATAGTCTAGCGTCTTTGTCACATACGAACGCTTCAACCATGGACATACTTAATTAACTTCATTAAAATATTATGAAAGTGATGAAGAAAAAAATATTAGTACGAACTTAACTAATGTAAAACTTTTTCACTAACTAATCTGTGTTTTACCGGTTTTGCAGCTAAACTAGCTACGTAATAGCAAAATGACTTGGCCAGCTAAAGTTAAATTGGGTTGCAAGGATGCACTTTCGATAACATATTGCTTCCTCTGTAATAGGTAATTTTCTAGTGAGTAGTAGGTACTTCCAGACGATCACTCAGAACATCGCTGGATAATAGGTAAGTATTACTACAATCTAACTTAATGTCTTTTTTTTGCACAAAGATTTTTCAGTTGGGGTAACGGTAAAACTGACCAGTACCTACTTATTTTACTGATACACATATTATCTTTAATCTGAAACGGACAATATTATTCAGTTTTAAAATACTGGAACAATGCCAATTTATTCCCCCTTCGATAAAGGATTGACTTTATTGTCATTTATTAATTTCAATACCCTTTACACTCACTCTAAAAAAGATAATAAAAGCGAATGATCCATTGGGACGGCAAAACATTCTAATTAACACAAAATAAAAGCGAAATAAAACTCATTAAAATAAACCCCGAATGATTCATTTTTCGATGCCTGTAGAATACCTATATTATTATTCAAATATTGTCAATATCGCATTTCTAACAAACTCTTGACAAATGAGAGATGAGCATACAAAGATCCAAGGGTTTCCTCCCTATATTTGCATTTAGATAGAAGCTACAAGTTACTGCAGAGAGAGGGTATAGAGGGAGGCTTAACCCCACGACAAATTAGCTTTACTAGCAGTAAACCTATGTAATTGCCAATTAAATGCAAAGTAGTTAAACGAGTAAAATGTAAATGTTGCGTGGGTAATGGCTGCCTCGTCTTCAAGAACCAGTTCAAACATTCATATATAATCCTACATTTCGAATATTTTTAGGCTAACAATCGTTGTTAGTACCTACTAATGAGGCTCATGACAAGCTCGTAGGCAAACAGAGTTTCTGGAAATATGTCAACGATAAAAAGAACTTAAATCCTATACCATCAGTTATGACATACGGTCAGTCGAGGTCTTCGGACAGCGCGGGGATATGCGAGCTATTTTCTAGTTACTTTAGCTCCGTCTATGAACCAGCATCACCCACGGCAAACAGCGAACCTGCCTCGAGTATCCCAACTTTTCCTCTGTCTTCGATTCGCATAGGTCAGGAGGATGTGCTTCGTAAAATCCGCTGCCTGGATGTTAGCAAGGGTGCCGGACCGGACGGCATTCCTGCCTTTTTTATCAAATCTTGCAGCGGGGAATTGTGTTTGCCACTGTTTAATATATCGCTGCACTCGGCTCAATTTCCAACAAGGTGGAAGACGGCACACATAGTTCCAATACATAAGTCGGGCGACAAAGTGCGCTGTGCAAATTATAGGCCTATCAGCATTTTTCCTGTATGTCTAAGCTGTTTGAGAGTGTTGTGTATGATGCATTGTACTATCACCTGTCCCCATTGATCTCCTCGAGCCAACATGGATTCATGAGACATCGCTCGACTCTTTCCAACTTGTTAGTGTATAAAAACTATCTATGTCGTGCATTTGGTAGGAGACAGCAGGTTGATTCTATTTATACTGACTTTTCTAAGGCCTTTGATAGGGTGAGCCGTGCTGTGTTCTAAGCTGTCAAGATACGGAATCCATGGCACGTTGTTGAGATGGGTAGAGTCTTACTTGGATCAAAGAAGCCAGCTTGTTGCCATAAAGGGAGCTCTCTCGACACCGGTTTTTGCGTCCTCCCAGGGCTCCCATTTGGGGCCGTTGTTGTTTGTGGCATTCATCAATGACCTAGTCGAGCAACTCGACTGCCATTGCCTGCTATACACTGTTGTCGAGAATGTCACAGACTGCGAAAGGCTTCAGATGGATTTAGAGACTATTGACAAGTGGTGTGTCGATAATAAAATGAAGCTGAACGTTGACAAGTGCTGTACAATATCTTTCACAAATAAAAGACAGAAAATTTTACACAATTATAATTTGAATGGTCAGCTACTTGAAAGGAAAAGCATTGTCAGGGACTTGGGCGTGATGTTTGATGAGAAGTTATCGTTTCATGCGCATTACGACCATATTATAAGTAAAAGCACCAAGCTGCTTGGATTCATACTTAGGGTCACAAAAGACTTTAGAAACCCTAATAGTTTACTCCATCTGTTTTGTTCCCTGGTTCGGAGTATATTGGAATATAACTCGCCCATTTGGTCACCTTTCTACGTGACACACATAAACCGAATTGAACGAGTTCAGAGGAAGTGTCTCCGAATTATTGGCTTCAGATATGGTTTTAATCATACACTTAAGTCCTATGCGGAGAGGCTACGGTGGTTTGATCTGCTTTCCTTAGAGTCGCGACGTGAGTGCACTGATCTTATTAGTCTCCACAGGATCCTTCATTCTGAGATACATAGTCCCGAGTTACTATCACAAATCAACATAAATACTCGATTCAGGACTCGCAATCCTCATTGCAAGAGCTTTATACTTGACGTACATCTCAACAACACATCTTTTTATAACCCGGTGGTGCGAATGTGTCGCACATACAATGATCTTCTTCCACGCTACCACGACGAAATCGACGTATTCGACTATAACTCACTAAAATTTAAACGCAAGGTTAGGGGTGTTATGTCAAATATTATTGTTAATGTTTTATAAATATTGTTAATGTTGTATAAATTTAAATACAGAATTGCACCAGATATCTGCTAATTGCATGGCTTTTTTTTGTTGTACTTTTGCCTCATTGTTTGTCACTTTATTTTTTATGTTTTTAATTGGACAATGTTGAGTTTACATATTTAGGAACTTAGTTTAGATCTAAACCTATACACATAATTTTTATAACCTTTAATGTACTAAGTTCTGTTTTGTAAACCTAAAAAAAATAAAAAAAAATAAATAAAATGCGAAATATTGTAGGTAATTATGGATGTTGGATACTCTTTCACGTAAAAACGACTAATTGAATTTTGATGTGGTTTGTAACCTACCTACAGTTCACTTTTCATTAAAAAGTAGAAAGCCACATAGGAATTGGAAATGAGAAAACTATTAATTTATTTAAATCTTTATGCACAACGGTGTACAATGGCGGACTTAATGCCATTAGGCATTTTCTTGCAGAAGACCTCAATGTTGCTCAATGTTTTCCACGAAGCCAGAGCTGTACCTACCAACTATCAGATTTTGTTGCCTGTGATACAAGTCGACTTACTTAGCTATTCATTCTGAGATAAATAGCTAAGTAATTCGACTGCTCTAAATATGTACGACTATATTTCCACAAATATTATTGCTTCTGGTTTGAACAATAAGTAATTAACTTTATTATGAACTTAATTTTAAACTTACCTAGAGATACCAGGTACCTACCTAACTTTAAAATTAAATCCAGAATAAAACATCAAGTAAAAACTATCCATTAAGTCTTATTAAATTTAAAAAGAAATAAAATATTCATAAAACGTTTCATTTGAAATTTTTATGCGATGTCATCCGCAAAAGCTCGGGGGAGTTTAGAGACTATGAATATTATACAGAATGTTTTCTTTACTCTGTAACTGATCAAAGAAAACTCTTACCTACCAAGTAAATACGTGGTAGGTAGAGGCTTGAAGTATACCTATTTCAACAAAGTGATTTAAGAAAATGGACAAGAGATGGAGAATGACGCATTATTTCATCAAAGTAACCTAAGAACAAGTACCTAGGTATGACCCGTTTCCACCTCGTCTATTTTCGGCAAATTTGTTTCCTAAAAGTACATATTTCACATGCCTACGCATCGGCTTTTAGAGTTAAAAGAGCTCACGGTACTCTATTGTAGGTAAACGATATAGAGAATGTGCGGGGGCGATCCTACGACCTCTCTTTAGCGAAGCACATGCTACTACCACGCTACCCACAAATACCATGTGAAACTGTACCGATGTATTGTGCCTACTTATATTATTTCTGTTTTTTTTTGTGAAACGAGATGTTTCGCCGTAAAAAAACCGGACAAGTGCGTGTCGGGCCACGCATAATATAGGGTTCCGTAGTTACCCATTATAGGCTCTAACTCCTAAACTCACAAAATTATCTGGTCCGTTATAGTTTTTCTTCAAAGTTCATTATATGGACTACTGTCTTGATTTTTTTCAGATTCTTCGAGCTAGCCGTTTAGATTTTGGAGGGGGGCCACGCTGTTTTAACAAAAAAATGCGCTTTAAAGTTGAATATTTTGCAAACGGACTTTGTCTTAGCAACCTCCCAATGTTTTACAAATACCTATCTAATTATACCCCACACGATGGGGTTGACGCGAAAAAAGAAGATCATCCACTTGTTGGGGAAGTAAAAAAATATTTTCATAATTTTATTGCAGCACTTTGTTGGAGCAAATAGACATACCCGTGCAAAATTTCATATTTCTAGCACTAACCGTTTGCGAGGAAAACCGAGGACGGACCAACGGACATGACGAAACTATAAGGGTTTCGAGACTTGCTACGGAACCCTAAAAAGAACCACTGGAACGGAGTGACGGCGACTGCTGTCTATAATAATAATGCGCCTTTGAGCGACCAGTAGGTTTTAGGTACTGACTCCTTCATGCCAGAGTACCCGAATGATTTCATATGCTTTGCACTTACAATTTTACGAAGTAACCTTTTAAGTGAACAAAATAAACTGCACACGGATAGAGCTGTAAAATTCAGCAAAATAATTGACATACAATGAATAAAGTAATGGTAAGTAAGATGTTAAAACTTTTCAAAATATAATAGCATTATTTTCGCAAAAATAAAAGACAATAAAACGTCGACAATTGTTTCACCTCTAAACGAGGCATTATAGCGTCGCGTCATCGCATCGGTGACGAAAGCACGCGTGCGCACGTACGTAGTAGTTTGTAGTGACGACTTGTTTCAAAATGGCTACTAACGTAGTAAAATGTAAAAACTGCAATCTTGTTATTAGTGAAGTGTTAGTTTTCATCCAAAACAAACTGGATGTAATGGACGAGGAAAGTTTAGTACGATTGTGTGCCAGTGCTTTTACAACCGCGGACATAGAAATAGCCAAAAATCTACTTTTTAGTGCTGTTTCTACGAAACACAGGAACATAGTACGTAAAAGAACTGGTAAAGCGAATCGTGACCTCTATGATATAGTGTCCCTTTTCAAGCAAACCGATCCTGAACAGGTTCCTATATTTGTGGCAAAAAATTTACAGCTATTGCCCCCGATTACCTTTGACCACATAGACGTGACAAAATTGCTGAAAGATTTATTGATTATGCAGAGAGAGATTACTACGTTGCGCGAATCCTATGTTACTAAATCACAGTTAGACGAAATTAAAGACGAAGTGAATAATCTGAAACATGCATCAATAGTTAATAATTTCGACCTGAATGTGAATAGAAAAAGAGGTAGTAGCAAAGTACTGGATAGTTTTTGTTTGGACAGTGGACCGTTTGGATTACCCCACATCGAAGAAAATATCAGTGATTTGAACAATACGCCAAACCGTCAAAATCGAAGTACAACATCCGAACCAGGTGCATGCAATGGAACTCGCACAAACGAGCTGTCTCGGTCGCACCTGTCTAAGGTCCATAGCGCCGTCTCTGTACCGCAAGTAACTCAATCACAAGAAGTGACCTTGACGACCGATGACAATGACATATGCGCTAATGACCGCCCCAAGTCAAAAACTTTTGCGTCGAAGGTAGCTGACAGTGGAAATTGGAAACATGTGGAGCCCGATGGGGAATGGATTAAGGTACAAAATAAACGATTAGCTAATCGATTATTGGGATCGAAAGGAAAAGCGGAAACAACGTCGAAATTCAAGGCAGCAGACAATAAAATCCCGCTATTTATAAATAACGTTGACAAGGGGACTAGTGAAGGTGATATAATCGATTACATCTACCAGAAAACCAGTATAACGGTGTCACTAAAGAAAATAAATATGATAACTCGAAAGTCGTACGACGCATACAAACTCTTTGTACCATACACCAAGTTACCGTTGTTTCTGGACGATTGTTTCTGGCCGGAGGGAATACGTTTTCGAAAGTTTATTTACTTTAATAGGCGTAAATATGAAGAAGGTAGTGAAAAAGGAGAACAGAGTGACGCGAAGGATATTAAAGTGGACTAATGGAGAAAGTAAACCTAGTTAGTTTCAACTGTAAAAATGTCAAAAGATCAGTGGAATGTGTTAGAAAGTTGTGCCGAACTGCACACATTGTATGTCTGCAGGAGACGTGGCTTTTACCCCATGAGATCGGGTACCTTGGCGGCATCGACAGTGAATTTAGCTACACGGGTACTAGTGCTGTGGACTTATCTGCTGGGGTACTAAGAGGACGCAGTTTTGGGGGTGTGGCCATACTTTGGAAAAGAACAACCTTCCCAATGGTTGCTTTAGTGAACTGTAATAGTGCACGGTTGGCGGCTATAAAGGTTACAGTGGGCGACAGTTCGGCCTTGATTATAACTGTGTACATGCCAACAGATTCCAGAGACAACTTAATATTGTTCACAGAGTGTTTAAGTGAAATTAATGCCATAATTGTGAGTCAAAATGTGGAATCTGTATTTGTGCTTGGTGACTTTAACGCACACCCTGGTGAGTTGTTTTCAACTGAATTGTTGAGTTTCTGTACTGAGCAGTCGTGGTCATGTATAGATATGCAGTTGTTACCTAGCAATACACATACTTTTGTAAGCGATGTTCACGGTAGCTTGCGTTGGCTGGATCACTGTGTACTGACTGAGGCAGCACAGCAGTCCGTTGTAAATTGTTCGGTACTTTATGATAACTATTGGTCTGACCACTTACCTATTGTATTACAGTGTAATTTTATCTTATTAAATTCTAAAGTATCTTTGTCAGATAATTTTGTTGACAGAGTTAAATGGGGTGACCGTGATATTGTGCAGACTAATCTCTATACCGACTTATGTCATTCTAAATTGAGGGACATTGACTTGCCCACGGTTTTTGTGTCCTGTGCTGATAAAATGTGTGACAACCCCGAACATAAAATAGTCTTAAATGAAATGTATGACAAGATCGTGTCAGTACTCTCTCAGGCAGCTGAAAATGCATGTATTGTGAACTCCAAGCGTAAAGCTGGTCGCGTTACTGGGTGGAATAGGCATGTGCGAAGCGCTCACGAGAGAGCCCGACTCCGATATAAAACATGGTTACTATGTAATAAACCTCTTCAAGGTCAGGTATATGATGATATGTGCGAATCAAGGCGGATTTTTAAATCCAAACTTAAATGGTGTCAAAATAATGAGCTACAAATAAAAATGAATATTATTGCAGAAAAGCATGCCAATAAAAACTTTAAAGACTTTTGGAAACTATGTAAAAATAATGATAGGCCTACTCTTCCAGTGAGTGTAGGAGGGTTACATGAACCCCGGGACATAGCAAATGTTTTTCTGCGACATTTTAGAGTGGAATCTCCACTGGGTCACCGTCCACGGGAGCCAATGATGCCCAGCGCTGGGGCATCTGACACGGAGTTAAGTGTAAGATTTACCGCTAAAGATGTGGCCTCCGTGTTGAAGCGTATGGTCAGAGGAAAATCTCCGGGTCATGACAGTCTCAGCGTTGAGCATTTGAGGTATGCAGGTGTGCAGTTGCCAAGAGTACTGGCCATGTTTTTTAACTTGTGTTTAAATCATTCCTATTTGCCTGATAAACTAATGCGAACAGTGGTCATACCAATAGCCAAAAATAAAACTGGTGATCTTTCTGATGTCTCCAACTATAGGCCGATCTCCCTGGCTACGATTATAGCCAAGGTTCTGGACAGTCTGATTGACAGACACCTGGGGGAGCATATTAGATTGAATGATGGACAGTTTGGTTTCAGGGCTGGTCTTTCAACGGAAACTGCGATCCTGGCTCTCAAGCAGACTGTCCAGTATTATACATCACGGCAAACACCGGTGTATGCCTGCTACCTTGACCTTTCCAAGGCTTTTGACCTTGTGTCATATAATATACTATGGGAAAAGTTGCGTAATACAACGGTGTCTGAGGAGATAGTGTCTGTGTTGGAGCATTGGTACAACAATCAGAGAAATAGTGTAAGATGGTCCGGCACTCTCTCGGATGAGTACAGACTGAGGTGCGGAGTGAGGCAGGGCGGGCTGGCCTCTCCTCGCCTATTCAACATGTATGTGGATGGGCTGATGGGGGAGCTCAGCAGAACCGGGATTGGGTGTCATGTTGACGGGGTTTGTATTAATAATATCAGCTACGCGGATGATATGGTGCTGCTGAGCCCCTCGATCAGTGCTCTGAGACGACTGCTAAATATTTGTGAATCATACGCTGTGACCCATGGGCTTAGATATAATCCAACTAAAAGTGAGTTCATGGTATTCAAGGCAGGCAATAAATGTTATGATGATGTGCCGGATATTCGCCTGTCTGGTGCTTTAATTAATAGAACGAAAAAGTTTAAATATTTGGGCCATTGGGTCACTGACGATATGCGAGATGACATGGACATCGAAAGGGAGCGCAGGTCGTTGGCTGTTCGGTGCAATATGTTGGCACGTAGATTTGCATGGTGTAGTGATCAAGTTAAAATGACACTTTTCAAAGCATACTGCCAGTCCTTCTACACGTGCAGTTTATGGGTCAACTGCACGCGGCGGACGTACAGCGATCTGCGAGTCCAGTATAACAATGCCTACAGGGTGCTGATGGGACTACCACGGTTCTGCAGTGCGTCAGGTATGTTTGCAGAGGCAAGCATCGATGGATTTGCCGCAATAATGCGAAAGCGTGCTGCCTCCATGCTTGAACGGCTGCGATCCAGTTCCAACAGCATCTTGTGTGTATTGGCTGACCGGTGGGACTCACCGATGCTCAGGCATTGGGTGGAACTACATGCAGTGAGGTGAGTGTCGGAGAGTGTCAGTCGGATTATATTATGTAGGTACTAGGATTAAGATTAACTAACAATAGCTCTTAAGGTTTATGTTACTAACACAATTGGATCTCTGGTCTGAAATAAAGTTTTATTATTATATTATTATCAAGACTGTCTCAGGAGAGAACAGAGATGGCTGTTCTCTTTGAGACAGTCTTGGTCTTACTTACCATTACTTTGTCATGGATTTTCGCCAGGTAACACCTGTTTGTTTCCATCCATTATACAATGAATATACACATAAGTATACCTACCTAATTTAACAAATAAAATTACCCAAGGTTATGTTCTCATACAACAAACATCAGTTTACATCCTCTAGATACTGTAAAGCCGCTCTTGAATTATAGCGGAACATAAATTATCTTGCAACATGCAGCGCGTAGGAGCTTTTCATAGAAGTATACTCGAATCTCTAGCACCATAGTACCGCATAAGAGGTTGACGTTACTCAAGTGGGCACAACGTCTATCAAGGTTACAACTCATAGACGCTGAGAGGGTTATTAAAAATAACTTTACTATTACCTACGTATGTTTTGCCCTCAGGCCTATGGAGGGTAGCTAACCCTTCATAGGGTTGGTTATATTCACCCTCTGTATGACTGGATATGTAAATCTACTTAGATACATAAATGTAGGTTTACGTATTTATAACTAGCTAACCGAATAAGTAGTAATTAAAGTAGTTAAACGAACTAGAAAAAACTTATACTTATTAATTATTCGAGGAAAGGCAGCAATCTGCCATAATAAATTTTATTATTTTAAATTCGATAAAAAAAACTTTAAACTACGCGGGATCCCGCTGTAACGAAGTCATTCCAGCAAAAAATTGGGATCGGAAACAGTGCAGGATTGCAATCCCTAAACCGAACCAATAGACACACATATTATCACTTACATACGATACATAATCCTCGCATAAGTATATCCCCGATAGGGTCAGCAGAGGTGCATTACACACCCACATTTAGCCTGTTAATTTATGTTGGTCTCTAATAAAGCGCAAACCTATTGTTGCGACCGGAAATAACAATATCTATACAATACAAAATCAATAACAATTATGTAATCCCAGCCCGAATTCCAACGTTTCATACCCACAATCTCTGCAATCTGGGCAATTTTATTAGCCATCTTACTAATTAAGAAATGTTCAAATTTCGGAGCTAGTGTCATAAAGACAACACTTTAGAATTTAATTCAAATGGCATTGCGGATAAGACTGCCTAATTTGGTTACATTTGAACGTTGAAAAGAGGGTGTTTGTTTACTTGCGCGTTATTCGCGAACGTCCTTACTAAAATAATCATGATTGTACAACGGCATTCAAGACAACAATGTTAACATCTGTCACCGAGTGGCGCCAAATACCGTCACAGATAAAGTATACATTCCACAGAAATTCTATTTTAGATACTTATTCATAATATCATTATTCGTCCTCTTTAGTGAGCCAGTACATGTTTCTGAGAATGTCAGTAATAAGTTGCGTTCTATGTCTACAGCTGACTAGGAATGCACATTTACACTGTCTCCAATGCACATTTGTGTGACACTACTGTCGCATTGGTATCTACCGTATTCTATTTCATATTCAGTATGAACTCCGCAGATATATAATTTGGAATTTCTTCTTCGTGTTTGAAAATTGAAGTTGCATGTTTAGTTTCAATATGTGTAGCATATTGATGCAGGCCAACGATGATAAACTAAGTAGGTAGGTAGGTACTAATATTAAAATACGTCATTGATGCAGGTAATAATTTTCTTTTTAATTATTATATTACAAAATATATTATAAAGCAGAAGAGTTTGTTTGAACGCGCTAATCTCAGGAAGTACTGGTTCGATTTGAAAAATTCTTTTTTTGTTGAGAAGTGCATTTATCGAGGAAGGCTATAAGATATATAACATCACGCTGCGATGAATAGGAGCAGAGCAGCAGTGCAATATGTTTCAAAAACGGGGAAAAAATATTTCTTTTAATAACTTCTGTTTCATGCCCTGGCGAAACGGTTAAGGTTATGTTGCAATAATGTTCTAAAGAATTGTTCCTCTTTAAAAGTTCTAAAATAAAGTCCGCGATAGCATATATCTATATTTTAAAGTAAACTCACTATAACATATTTTAGGGAAATGAAATTTCTAAAATAATTATTTGCGAAGCTAGACGTTATTACGGGTGACGCGACGACAACAATAATTATAAGTGACGGGAACGGGAAAAAATCCAAATTATCACGCGGACGAAGTCGCGGGCGACTGCTAGTACCTACATATAAGATCAAATAAAATGCATATATACACCTACCTACTTAGGTACCTATTAGAACACAAGTGAACAGAACAGAACTGTTAGTGTGTAAAAATTAAACAACATAAGTATTTTGAAACCGCCATATCTTGTTATTTGCACTGTTTATATTTAAGCAGAGAAGCTTAGTCACCTGCCTAGTAAGTATCTAATTCTTTAGGGAAATAAACATGGAAAAGATTTCACTATCTATCTACTTACGAAAACATTTTCAAAGAGGACTTAGGTTAGCTTACACAGGGAAACTTTCCATGTGAAAATAAAGTTACGCAAAGTAATCCATCAAACTCGTGTAGCGACAAATCGATAACATCTGGGTGGGACATGTTTATATTTACACTAGCCAACGCCTGCGACTTTTTTCGCGTGGAATACTTTACACACCCAATATCCTCGTTTCATGTTATTATTACTAACCTATTGCAGGTTTTTAACTGTTTATACACAGTGCACGGAGTGACAACACTAAAAAAAAATACATTTTTCTCGTTTTTGTGTGTTATTTTTTTCATTCCCATAGGTCGTAGCAAAATAGCCTACAGCCAGCCATACCATATTCAATAAAAATAGTCATTTAGGTAGGTAAGCAGGTCAGCAACATAAGGAGTCAGTATTAAAATGAATTTTAAGTCATTTCAGTTATAATGGAACCAACCAGGTATATAAAGATTCACTGAGTAAAATTGAAATAAGCCAAACAATTTATTGAACCCCCTCTATGGATGGGTCTCGTACACCCTTAGGCATTCGGTCCGGGTGAATCATTATTTTTTACGCGGCCTCCTTACACCTCAATTTTTCCAGTTTATTGTCGTTTTATACAAATTTAAAGACCAATTCAGTTCGGTTTTATTTAACGAATACTTATTTTATGACGAGATCTGACAGTGGGTACCTGCTTACTTAATGTTATGTATTATATATTAGGTAGGTATGATATAGGTACCTACCATATACCTAGTTACATGCGTCAAAATCGGTTTTTGTACAGAACCTAATAAAATATAATAGTAAGATTTTGTTTTAGGTTTCTTTTAATTATTTGAAGCCTAAAATTATGTTGGTTTCTGTTCTTGTTTTTCTGCTTGTAAACTACCGGAACTCGTGGTTATTTTAAGACGCAAACAAGTCATGCAAAACCATGCACGCGATACAAAATACCGCAATGCAATAGGACGTATGTTGATTTCGTGCAACAATTATTTACCTTATCTTAGTATTCGGTATTATTTCACGACTGTAAGTTGTCGAGCTCTAACAACCACCTGACTGTACGTCGGTTCTCGGGGCGAGATACTTTCCCTATAATTTTCTTGATACGATATAGTTTCTTAGTTCATGTGTTCATTATTTAGATAGGTACCTATACTTAGTACCTACCTACATAATGGGTATACCTATACACAACTACCTAGTAGGTATCTAAGTTAACTCTCTGTATGTCCCCTGAGAGAGACAATGTGTTTGACTAAGCATGTACCTACATAATGTAGGAACATTCAGTGCCAAATTTAACTGGGCTTTTAACATGGACAAAATGATGGAAAGCACACAATGCAATTTGTACGACCTGAACGTAAATGTTAATTTTGGACACAGCAATTTGAATGCCTTGTGGGAGAACATAAAATTTAATTAATGTTCTTCATATTATTTTGACCACAATGAAAGCTCAGTTGGCGCTGACTGAAAACCTTAAAAAAGCAATCAAAGAATTTCCTCTGTGCAGAGGAAATTTTTTGATTGTTTTCTTAAGGTTTTCTGTATCTCATGAATCGTGATAGTTCAAATTTTCACAGATTATGACTAATGCCGCTATAACAACAAATATTAGTAGGTACATACCTGCTAAAATCGGAAGTAAATAAAATGAAATATCCAAGCAGTTTATAAGTCGTAATTAAGTATTCCATATTATAAATCGTGTCCAATAAATCGCGGACTGTCGTTGGAATATTTCAGATTCTGCTAATGAAAGCATTAGCGGAATTTAGGTTTGAACATGATTTTTTGGTCCCAAAATAGGTACCTACCGCCTCGGAGGACACTCAAAGTTCTTATAGATAATGGTTTGGTGGATGGAACCCTTCGTGTCGTGGCAAGTCCGACTCGCAGTTGGCTGGTTTTAGGTACCTCCACAAACGGTGTTTATAGTATTTAATTAGAAACTACCTATAGTTTTCACTATTTGTCACTATTGTAGGTACCTACAATAGTGACTATTATATACTATAGTGACCTAATAGGGACAAAGTGGCTATAAAGCTCGAATAATGCTATTACAGAAAACCTTAATGTAACTAACTTTCTCGACGTCGCTTTTTGCTAAATAATTAATAAAATTGGGCAAAATGTCACTTGGGAAGAGCACTGAATATAAAAACATAAATTTTAGCTTTTAATTCTCGACACGGGGTTTTAACAGAATTAGATTGTAGGTAAAGTAGGATCCTATTCACTGCTATTAATAGAATATTCATTAAGTTAGGTAGGTATTTAACTTATATGATAAAAAGTTCTTATATTTATTATTACTCTAGGTACGTAAGTACGTAGAGTAATACCTACTATTACTACCTAATAGTACTACCTACATCTGTAGTCGCAAATCTCGGTTTTTGCCGTTGGTCAGATCGATGGTTAGATTAGTCTGTCCAGTGGGAACTTTTTGTCCCATTATCCAGATCAGCTTGTGGTGTAGGTGTATAAAAGTATCATTGAATACAAAAACCTTTGTTGCCTTTTTTGGTACTACTGGTAGTACCACGGGAATTTTTTTCTAGTTCTGTACTCCTAGTACTGTTGTTGTTTGTGTATCTTATAATAGAGAGTTAAGGGACCCAAGCGGCTCTAGTTAGATATTTCCATACTGCCCTACTAAGCGTATGATACATTTTTTTGGGTTAAATTTCTTACGTCAAAATCACAGTTCGTCTAGTCATTGCACTGTCAAGTTCTCTTATGGTCAAATTACGGCTTATGACAAGTTATCTTATGGACAAACTACATTTTATGACAAATTCTCTTTTCGTCAAGTCTTTCGTTCGTACAATTTCATTTAGGTACGTCAACGCCTAGTAGAGTTGTCAAAATAATTTCATATTATTATTTTTATTACATATATTTTATTTTCATTATAATTAGTTATACGACTAAACCACTATGTACTGTCAAGAAAAAAATAACTATAAAATTCTTTATAACCAAGATAAATTAGCCAAACACTTAGCGACGGCAGTTTTTCCTAACATTAGATTATTTATTTCTTCTTCGATTTTATGATCTTTAATTATAACTGCCTTTGGGCGTTTCTTATTTTGTTTAGTCTTAACTTTTTGTTCGTAAAACTTTGAAATTATTTTGACAACTCTACTAGGCGTTGACGTAAATGAAATTGGACGAACGAAAGACTTGACGAAAAGAGAATTTGTCATAAAATGTAATTTGACCATAAGAGAACTTGTCATAAAGTGTAATTTGACCATAAGATTACTTGACAGTGCAATGACTAGACGAACTGTGATTTTGACGTATGAAATTTAACCCATTTTTTTTTGTCCCGATGAAAAATAAAGAAATGTGTCAACAGGTGCACCGAGTACAGATGAAATGATTGTCCATTATAAAAGACACAAACCTCAAATGTACCAGGAATACATAATAACATAAGAGCCTTCAAGATTAGAAGAGAGACTGACCATAATATAAAGTCATTAAATAATAATATTTTAAAGGGTTATAAAACCAAAACATTGAAATAGTACCACGGGAAATTTTTTCTTCCCATAGTACTACTAGACTGCTTGGTAGTACTATGGGAAGAAAAAAAATTACTACTGGTAGTACCACGGGCAACAAAGGTTTTTGTATTCAATGATACTTTCATACACCTACATAACAAGCTGATCTGGACTATGGGACAAAAATTTCTAACTGGACAGACTAATCTAACCATCGATCTGGATAAGTAGGTATATATGTATGATGAAGCTACAGACTGTTTTAGATTTTTTTTTTGTTTTTTAATTCCGATCTAACGTCCGTTGCCGGGCGTCTCTGGTTACAAGCAGAACGTATTTCCAGTGGCGCCCGGCGGAGACAGTAAAATATGCTAACGTAAATAATATCTTATAGAGTACCTACAAAGCTACGTTACGTAGGTATTATTTTGTTTGCCTGATATAAAGATAATTAAATGACCTAGATAACCGGATACGTGTAAATACTAGACACCTCCTACTACTAGGTATTTATTTACTCACTCAATAAATACACTCTTTTCTTCTAACTTAGATGATTAGAATTTACTTTTATTTGTTTCGGCCAGAAGTTTAGTTATAGCTGGATTTGCACAGTTCGTCTTCACAAAGAAATTATGTAGGTACCTACCTATACCAGCTACTATGTTCTATGTTGCTAATAATAAGTTTATAGGAAATATAAATTCCTTGTACATACGTACCTACTTATATTCTTTTGTACTTTCCTACTTTAGTTCTATTTGAGTCGAACCTTGAACTGATCGACCTCCATATATCCTTACAATTATGTTTGTCAAGTTACTTAACTTAATATTTTTCTTACTTCATCTGTCACAAAGTTACGCGGTGTTGAAATTAGCTGAAACTTCGCGAAAAGGTTATTGCGAATGTGCGCTTTAGTACGTTTTCGCTCGACGCGACGTGGGAGCAGTATCTACCTGCCTACCGTGCCCCAGTATTTTCCAGACTCAGATACCGGATCAACATCATCAACTTACCATGAAACATTAACATAACATCAATTTATTACCTGTAAAAATTTACAACTCATACCTCAATTAAAATTTCATTTGAAAACTTAATTTTGTGCAGAGTATTTTTAGCAGAAACGTTTTCATTTTGTTGGATTGTTTGTTTAGGACTTTTGTTTACCATATAAAAGCAATCAAATATTTAGGTAATTACATTTTTGTATTGTACGTATCACCTTTTTCATTGTTAGGTAACTTAGGCATTGTTACAATATTTTTAGACTTTTATTTTGTACCAATATTAGTAGGTACCTATACCTACAGAATTTGTAGCACTAGGTACTAAATCAGTTTTAATTATGTATCATATTGCAAACTCTCTCGATGGCGTAATATATGCGTTCCTAATACTTACTATATTAAAGTTGGGTAAATTCAACGGAGGATCATGATGATGATTTTTGCGGCCAAGTGGTGCACCTGCCGATCAACTTACAAAGCTCTGGCAAACATGAAAGTTCGCGGTAAGCAGGAAGAGACTCGCCACCTATTACCTTCTTGGGAGTAATAAAGCTACTAGGTACCTACTTGGGTAGCGGAATGTGGGCTTACAAAATGCGTCAGTTTCGGCAAAACAGGCAAATATTAAACATATTCGTTTAACATCATCATTAATCTAAATATGTACTAATTAAATAGGTAGCCAATCCCAGCAAATTGTTTGTTCTAACTCGACATCTCGAGTACGTACCTACCTAGTTCTTGACGATACGTGATGCCAACTAGTCTCTGCAGCTTTTAACGAACTCGTTGGCGTATTTCAAACAGGGTTGTAAGTGTTTTGGCACGTCGTTCGGCCATTCGTAACTTTGCTGACCTTTTCATGCGAAATAAATGAATGTGCTCTTTTGTTTGCGAATGTGTTAATTCATTCACTCGGCCATTTGGCTCTTATCTTTATGCAAAATTCAGTCTTTGATAACTTTTTTTACTTTTTACACGTCGTTGAACTTAAAACGATGTCATTGTAAGTGCATCTTTACCCATTTATTTTCCTCACGAACTTAAAGCTCTTTTAAAATATTTCACAAACCTACTCTTGATCCCAAAGCTTACCGCTGGATCCGTTAAGCGGCTATAACCGTGTTGGCTTGTTTCAACGACTTGTTCCTTCATCTTTTGAATTGGTCATATGCCAAAAGGCAACACTTTCCAAGATACTTTCATGTTGTTCCTGTTAACACGTTAACTGCAAAAGTAAATCCGTTCCTCCAACGTGTTACGAGACTGAAAAGTGTTTGTATTGTTCCTTCCGTAACGATGCGACTGGGCTCTTTAGATCAGGTGAATTATAACTTTAAAATTGCTCAATGTGGTACATATAATATACCTACTTACAGATAAAAATTAATGCATCTTGTTGCTTGTTGTATCTTGTTGAGATTGAAGAAAAAACCCTTATCCATAAATTTTGCCAAAAGAATTATACGAGGCGATCTCGTAACGAACACATTGTAAAATAGTTAGTCTAGAACGAGGTCCAAAATAGTTCGTACACAGTGAACGTGTAAATAAACACAGGAGCTAGGTATAATGAGATACTCGTATACTTATGTGGTGCATTATGTAAAAGTAGCGGTTGCATTGATGTCAAGGGGGCCTTGCAACACAACATGACAAATGAACAAATATTTACCGTTAATGGCGTTCAACACATTACAGCTTCCGCTATATTGCCTCTTAATTGAAGCTTTATCTAGCATGTTCCTATCGCGACGTATATCAAACGGACGGCACCGACAGGTTAATTTTGAAAATACACTCTGTAGGTAATGGATTCGTGAAACATTGTAAAATAATTAATGCGAACTTGAGAGGATCGGCTTATTCTTTTTTTATGTACCCCTACGTATCAGTAAATGGTAGGTATACATTTTCCAATTGACAGACAGACACGACACAAATCACGTCGTTATGCCCGAGGGGTAGTTATTACGTCCACATGTTCAGTGTCCAGGTTTTATATCAGCTCCTTCATGTTACTTAGTTACTTCTTTTGTACACACATTCTTTTGGAATGCAACCTGGACTGATCTCTCTGATTTGTAGGTTACTTACTTACCTACCTATTTCTTTTTTGGTTATAAACTGTTAGGTTAGGTTAGGTTTACCTATGTGTCGCCGAGGGGCCGCTGAAGAAGTAGCAAAATTGTTCCCGGCCCCCCCTTAAACAGGCGCAGAGTACGGCACACCGCAGGGGTTTTAGTGTGTGCAAACCATACATCACCGCACGGTGTCCTCGCAACGTGCGGGAGTCGTTAGGAATCACCCCTGCGTAAACAAAAAAAAAAGGATGACCTATGTGTAAATAAATAAACGTTTATAATTTGTGATAATTCTCCCACGTAATTGGTGACGAGCCTATTGCAAAGGCTTTGCCAGAGTCTCGTCCGTTTGTCCGCAGGGGCTCTGGAAATGTAGATAGTACATAAGTAGATAGGTATACTAATAGCAATGTCGTCGTGATAGAGAAGGAAATAGGTACCTACGCACGACATTCTCATATCTAAGGATTTAGTAACGGAACCTACCCACCCACCCACATTGTCCATTATCGACAGTAGATCGGAAAATGCGAAATCAATTCGCGAAGTTCCCTTTTTCTGCGTGCTCGTTCGAGGGAAATTAAAATAGATGAGAAGCGGTAAATATTTTATCAAAATGAGCGCAGTACCAGTAGGTACGTTCACTTTCTTCGCATTTACATCACAGTGAAGCCATAACGTAATTATCAAAGATACAAGCGCCTACGTCTATAATCCTTCAACCCACTTATACAAGTACAGACTCAGACACATCTCATTGACATTCTACGCCATATTAAGCTCCATATCATAAAGAAAACACTAATGTAAGATACGGAATATAACCCAATAACTCAATTACAAACGTAGCAAATTTTTTATAAGGACTAACCGCCGAGAATCATAAATAGGCTACGTAATGAATTCCGTGAAGGGCACCCGTAAGATGAACGTGACATAAATCCTGGCTCAATAAACGAGACGAGTGACGAGCCGCGTCACAGTAGGCACGGGCGTGACGAGATCTCATCCTTCATATAAACAAGCACACACTCTACTCATAACTAAACTTCTCCTTTATTATTCTCTACTTCCACATAAAATGTTTTTGATATGTAGTAAGAAGTTAAAAATGACTTTGTTTTGTTGGCCGTGTGTGAAGAAGCGTTGTCATGATGTAGGAGAACGCGGCTTTTGGGTCGTCTTTCGCGAACTTTTTCTAACACCCTGGGTAAACAAATGGTAGAATACCACTCGGCATTAACACTCTTTTGATCTTCAAGTGGAATTGTACAGATGGGACCCGTAGCTGAGAAAAAAAATGCGATCATTTTTTTATCAACGTTTCTCGCCTGCCTCACTTTTGTTGGCTTGTTCTCATTTTCAAACACCCATTCACAAGATTGCTGTTTTTTTTTTCGGGTTCAAAACAATAAATCCACCTTTCGTCTCCTGTAACAATGTCATAAACAGTATTAGAATGTCCGTGGTCGTACTTCAGTAGCACCTGTGAGCACCATTCCACGCGAGCCAGCTTCTGCTCCGCTGTCAGTTCATGAGGGATCCAACAACAACAATGTTTCCGAACTTTCAATTCTTCGTGTAAAATTTTCTGGATTTGACTCATACCAATCCCCAATAGTCCTCGAATTGTCTCATAGGTAATCCGCGGGTTTTCTTCAATTAACCGCTTAACAGTAGCCACATTATTTTCGTTGACGGCAGTTGAAGGCCGCCCTTCACGAAATTCGTCATGTAAAGAAACTCGACCTCTCTCAAATTCAGCAAACCATCGCCTCACGGTGCTCAAACAAGGTGCTTCTCTCCCAAAAGCATTTTGAAGACGAGCAGCACAGTCTTTCGGAGAGAGAGAACTTTTAAAATCATAAAAAATCATCGCTCTAAAATCTTTTCGACTTAATTCCATTTTCGTTGCATACGTAGAACTTTGATGTGTGATAAAAAACAATTGACAAATGATTTCCCGCCAATTGTTTTTTTTATTACTAAGAAGGTTGAAACGTTTAAAAAAATATAACATTCGTAATTCAAATAGTTCCGATTAGCTAGAAGTGTAAAACTTTTAGTGTACCCCATGTATTACCTAAATTAGACAAAAAAACATTATTTGTAATATAGGGAAATATTATATAGTTACAAGTTATGAATGTTTATTAACATTACACACCTATATTGGATGTCCCGTTGCAGGATGCATATGCACTTGGCAAGACGCCAATGTTTTGCTTTACCGCCCTTTTATTTCTCGTCAAAATACCAAAAATAAAACTCTTATTTAACATTTTACACATGTCTCGCATTCCAAAATTGATGACAAAATGTTTTGATGCGTTAGTAATAGTTTTCTTTCTTTTCAGGGACGGCGCTCGCGGTTGAAGTTCACTTCGAAAATAAGGACAGCGGATTTTTTCTGAAGCATACAGCGCGATGGAGTGGTCCTGTGGTGGTGGCAGGTCCTCCTCCGGAACCTGTGGGCTTAGCCGGTGCTCTGTTATCCCTCGACCGCTTCACAGTCCTACAAGGTTCAGCACCAGCATCAGTTCGTGCTACTTATGGACCCTTTTCCACCAAACAGACAGTACCAGCACGGTACGCAGTTCCGGACCCTTTAGAACCACCTCGGAGAAATGCGTCACTGACTGAATTGCAAGATGCAACAGCTCACAGATTAGATGTTTCAGCACATTTAGTATTTCGAGAACTTCCTCGTGATGCACCCGTCTTGCGCGTACTGTTTCACACTGGTGGAGAAGGAGGTGCGAGGCGCGCAGCCACACGAGCTCGCCGAGTGTGTATCACGTTACATGCAAGTTATGGTTCGCGAACATTGACAGCGACATGTGGCCCGGAAGGAGAAGAGGGTGCTTGTTTAGCCGAATTAACTGTACCAGCTGCGTGGTGGCCTGCTGATGGAAAGGGCAAGCGACCTCCAAGAATAGTAAAATTGGCGTATAGCGCAGCTGAGGCAGGTAGTGGTGAGGCCGGAGAAGGAGCATGCGGACGTGTCTCTGTGCAACCCGCATGGCCCCTAGGATATGTCACGTTAGCTGGAGCTCGAGCAGGATATCGAGAAGCACGTGCCGGAGATGCTGTGCTGTTACTACCAAGAGCACCACTGTACCCTCATTCCCGTCTCCATCTGCCCTTCGTAGTTCGACGAGACACCAGTCACACAATATCACATGTCGTGATAAGGTAAGTTTGTTTTTGAAACATTAACATAAAACTAAGAAAAGGTGTTAAACCTTAGGCAATTCCTCGCCTCAAACTGTGTGGTGTGTGCTTAAATGTATAATATACCCTTACAACGGGATACCTACCTACTGATGCCAGAGTTACCTGGCGAAACTTCAGGGGACGAAATATCCCTTGATATGGGATATAAATATAATGACATAGTTAAACCGACTTGAGGTATCGATACAACGGGATATAATGGGATACGGAAGTAAAATATGTCTTGAATCGAATATGGGTTTCCCCATTAGCATATAGATTTTTGAGATGTTTATGAGCACATAAAATGCCATTTCTGAAAACCTCTTACGTAAGATATTGGATAACTTGTGAACATTATTATTATTAAGATGTGATTTCATGACTGTGTTTCATATTGTCACCCAACCTTAATTCAAAGCCTGCCATAGTGGTATCTAAAACCTACACTAGATCTGTCAACGTTTGAGGCCCTTCAAGTTAATTGCTTTTAGACGCAACTTGCGCTTCTCTGTGTTATGTCAACCTTAGCGACTAGCGACAAATATTTATTGGTATTCCACCCAACCGGACTGGTTTATTGCTTGTCATTAGACATCTTCTATTATGCGTGGGACGGGATGAAATTCTAATAGTTCATCCTCCAGCATATTTTGAATGGAATATAAAGCGATCCATATATAGTACTTACTCACCTATCTAGAGGGAATCATTGTGGGTATTAAAAATTTTAATGAGATACGAACTGAATTGGAATTTTGGACCTGAACATTTTAGTAAAGCGGTCATATTATCTTTACCTACATAGATAAGTGCTGCCTTCAGCTTTTTTTGTAAATTTTTGAGGGTTTCCTCAGTATCTAAGCATCAACAAAAATATAGGTAGGTACTGAGATATAGTCGAATTCTAGACAATTTGGAGTAGGTACATACCTACTTACCTTAGATAAAATAAAAGGGATGAAGACATTTCTTTGTAATAAAGGCATAAAAGTAATTTTGTTGAACTTATAATACCCACTGAAGAGTGGAGATAATATTCAATTCGCAAGACAACATTACCCTTTTTGTAAGTTATATTTTGCAATATATTTTGTTTGAGCACCTACTTAGACTCAAGTTTGTATGGTTCAGTAACGTTGTGTGGGCGTTCAGACTATTTCAATGTCAGGCTCTGTTAATCCTAGCTTTTCCAATATTTTCCGCGGAATACGTAGGCATCACGACCCTTTTTATAAGCTCTCTTTAATGACAAGACTTGCGTTCTATTGGCATCGGGGTTTTTCAGAGAAAAAGCCTTTTCATCGTAACCTTTATTATCGTTTCTATCAAATAAATAAACCTACTTTCCCATTATTTTTTGTGTGCATAAAGTCGTCTTGCAGTACCTACTAAATACCGACTTCCATACATACCTAACCTATTTCAACCAACTATACAAATAAGCACTGAGCTATCAGCTACGGTCTGTCACCATAATTTACCAACCCGACTGTAATCTACTCCACACGGAAATCCGAAGAGTTATACATGCATGTAAAATGTATGGTGTGACAATTAATTTGTAATATTATATCCAGTGCTGACAATATGACACACGTAAAGGTAATGAATTTAATTATAATTGCTTTTCAAGAACGATTTTCAATTTGGCTGGAAGAAAGTATTAGGAAACAATTTATCGTATATTACGGGTGTAGGTACCGAAGAGTGTAGGTAGGTACCTACTATCTACCTACATCTTCGGTAATCCAGTTAATTGATAGCAAAAATGAAGAACTAACAGGACTGATAAAGGTAACCATATCATAGCAATTTAACCCAAGGTTAACCGATAGGTGTTTGGTCTTACCTTATGTCCCTTATGGATATGCTCACTTAGTTGAATAATGATATAATATTGTTTTAATTCAAAAAATAGTAAGTATCTAATCCTTAAAATATAAGAACATCAAATCTTTATAATTATTTAAAATCAGTTCTATTAATTTTATTTTAAATTTGATTTTAAAGTAAAATACTGCCAAAATTTTATCAAAAGGAATACGAAACTTCATAAGAAAATCTTAAATTGTCTAAGTTCTTTATAATTCAGAACTTATTAAGTGGAACTACTTAGAAGTTATTATAATATTTAAACGGTATGACATTGACTTGTTCGTAGGATGAAGGTGAAATCGGGGTTGCGTCTGGTGAGTGTGACAGCTGCGAACTCTCGGTGGGCGGTAACGGCGGAGGTGAAACCCCGGGCAGCGACAGTCACTGCCACCAAACTTGAACAGCCTCTAAGAGACGACGAGGGATCTGATCTGTAAGTACCTAAATATAACTTAGAAGTTGTGTGAATGTCATGAATATGGTTATGAAATAAGGTGGAGATCCTCTTTATGAGTATTCAACTATTCCAATGGGTCAAATTTGTTACAATATTTCTCCACTGCGGTTATTATACAATACAAATACTCTTTATTGTACACAAAAAAGAAAACATACAATTAGGAGACTTAACTTAAAGATAGTACAAAAGGCGGCCTCATCGCTAAAAGCGATCTCTTCCAGACAACCTTTGGATGGATAGCGAGTTAAAGAAATTAAAAGGGTAGTGTACAAAACGTGAAAGAGAAAAGAAAAATAAAGCTTAGTAAATAAAAAAAAAAAAATAAAGATAAGAAAGAGTAGGATAACAATATAAATGAACTAATAAACTTACCCAGGTAGTAATAATATCATAGGAAAAGAAAGAATACTTACATAAATACTTAAAATACACAAAATACATAAACATTCTAAATATTGGTTAGAGAAAGGTAGTAAACAGTTAACATATTTTTGAAAGAAGTAAGAGACTGCGCACGTCTGATGTGAAGTGGCAAAGCATTCCACAAACGGACCGCCCTGACCGTGAAAGATTTGTCTGCGTAAGTAGACGAGTGTGCTGGCATTTCCAGCATCAAATTTGCCGATGACCTCAAAGATCTTGAATGTGTGTCATGAAGGAACCTAAACCGTTCTTTAAGATATTGGGGAGTGCGAGGATTGAATTGATTATGCTGGCCATTGATCAAAATTTCAAATTCATACGCCTCACTGCTTAAAATACTCGTACCTACTATATAGATTTAGTTAGATAACAAAACAAATAGCTAACTTAAACTGATACAAAATGAGAGAGCGTTCCAGTTATTTGCAATAAATTCAATAAAATAAAATGGCATTTTGCAATTCAGCGCACTTTCAGCTAAAGGATAAAATACTTGTACCTACACTTGGAGTTTTCAAGGATAAAGTGCTTTCTAGCTGGTCCGCTAGATGGGATTAGATATTTTAAAGACTCCGTTTCTATTTCTATTTTATTTCATAGAGGATCTATATTTAGGTACTTACTAATTATTTCCTTTGTTATTGTCGAGCAAGCACCTTTAAATGAACGGGTACGCCTTTTTCAAGCTAACCTTAAAAGCAGAGATAGTACATAGTACTGACAAGCATTATTTTTCATATAAGTTAAATCGCCGAAAAAAGATAGAAAATATTTTTTTGATGGTTTTGGAAGCGCATAACTGATTTCGGTAAAATTTAAATGTGGTCCCATTTGAAAATGATATAGGTACTTACCTAGCCTTAGTTACCTTTTTTTAAAGTAAGTAAAAAGCTAGCAATGGTAACCTAAATTCAAAGAAATAAAGCATCGATTTGTCAAGAACACAGTGGTCACAGTCTAACTAAAGCAAGACTTGGGGAAATAAAAAATCTGCCGACTTCCTACAATCCACAAAGAACATACCATAACAAAACTAGGTAGCTATTCACATTTATAATCACGAGTGTTACAACACGACCGTGGTGCTTTGACATTTGTTAAACGTGCAATTCTGTATACGTAAATGAAAAATTATTTTTTATTGTAGTCATTTCACAACAGAACGTTTCCATTTCTCATTTCTTTACAAAGATTTGTTCACAATTTCCTACGCGAGTACTTTGCATTTGCACAGCAATAAATTAGTCGTCGCTTTTCCGTTTAATGAAACGTTTTATTGTTTATATAATTTCCAGTCCTCATGTACCAAACAACATTTCAAACAAATTTCGTTTGAAGTAAACGACTTAGAAACGTTTCGATCGTCTTTTGTATGGACAATCGACTTAGTCAAATTTAACTTTGACGTCATGGGGTCATTGACGTGGGACCATGGGGCTCTAATACTCTTGTATTTGTAAATTGCGAAGTAGTTATTTTGATCTAATACCTATCATCATGTTCCCCTTTTGTGACCAGAACAAATTGATCTTTTTAAATTTTTAAATTAAAGTTTGTTTTCTACCAATTGTAACGTTTATTCTAGGGACGTTCCAGAGAGTAGCGGTGTAGGAGAACCTGGTTGGGAAGAAATCCTTACTTGGTTGGTTGAAGTAGGAGCTGAAGGCGAAGGTGATGGGGAGGGGTCTGAGGGAGAATCTGGACGTGGCGCTGCACGCATTAGCTGGTCAGCGAAAGTATCATCTGCACCTACCTCAGTATCCACTACAGAAGAGTCACCTCATGAACATAGAGTCAACACCCGACTAGATATCGAGAAGGACGATATACAAGCTGTGCTACCGATTTCTAAGGTTGGTGATATTTTTATAGACTTATACCAATATCATCATCTAAAAATTATTTTACTATATTTAAAAGTAAAATTATGAATGAAATCTATGAGTTCTAAGTCATAAAAGCTACAGTAATAGAGCTGTACCATATTAATTATCTACTTAGTTATCTACCTACCTACTAACTTGGTTATGACTCTTTCTGTACAAACAATATAATAAACATTTAAGGGGGCTCCCATTCCTATACAACAAACTTGATTTTTTAGCCGTTTTATTGCGGAACCATTTGTGCGCGACTCCGACTAGCATTTGGCCAGGTTTTTTTCTAATTGGTAGTGTAGGTAACTTAAAATAAACGCGAATAAATGATTACAATCACGAACGCCCACTCCATTATTGGACTGTTGTTACGACAGGTGCCCAAATCCAACAATTTATTGAGGCATCGATTGTACTGATAAATTACCGAAAGGTATTTTCTTTGTAATTAATGGATTCGAAACAGCCCCTTTTATTACAATAACAGTATCTTTATTTGAAGTTCCAAAGGTTATTAGAATGGTTTATTGCGAAATTAGGTACGCACTTATACTCTGGCTAAATCTAACTTAATTTCTGTTAAACACTGGCAAATAGATACAGAAAATGAGAAAAAGTAAACAGCATGAATTTTCAAACTTAAGTACCTTATACACGAAGTGATCCACTATATTTTTTTTGGTTAAACTAGCATGGCATGGCCCTATGTTTTTTTCGAAATTTACCTCATGTCAAAGTGATGACTTCAGCAGTAGGTAACCGGGCGTTAAGACCGGGATTATGTGAAATAAATCAAAAATATTTTAACTTTGTGGTTAGTTATAATCCCCTTTACGAGAACGATTTTAACAAATCGCCGAGATTAACTTTTAATGGTGCACTCTTAGCTAGAATGAAGTGTTGTAATGGGAGCTTTATCACAAGCTAATGGAGGCTACGGAAGAATAAAACCGCCCATAGCGCCAGCTGACGCGGACGCCTCACGCCGTTTGCCTTCTGTAGTAAATTTTGAACCAACTCTACATTATACATTATTTAAATTTATAGCACAATCATGATTCTACGTACTACTAGTATACTATATACTATAATACGTACAACTAATATTACTAAGTAGGTGGTAGATACCTATTACGTACGATGTTATCAATCCATTTGGAGTAGGTAATACACCTACAGTTCTCGTGAGAAGTAGGTACAGACTTATTTGAACTTTCTCCAATTTTACTTGTCCCACGTAATTGTCCGCTGCCAACCGTCCACCACTTTACACATTTAAGCCATCAGTCAGCCAGGGCAACAGCTTGCAAGTGAGGTTGACTTGGAGCCTGGAGCTGGAGTGCAATGGTCCGTATTGCATATTATTATTCGTTTATATTCCGTACTATTTGATAAATTAATTTGCCGCATTTCAAATCAATTACGGGTATGCTAGGGCCATATACAATTAGATGTGTACAGCGCGTGTGGTCCCTTGTGCGGCTTAGAAGTTACAGGGTAATGTTTATACAGCAATTAGTTTATCTCAATATTAGCGTCGAGCTATTAAGTTTAGCCCGGAGCGTTTCTCGCTCGGCGCTCGAGACGCGATGCTTTTAAGAGTGGGGGCTTTAGCTCAGCCACTTCATATCTGCTTATTGACGGACATACGGTCGCTCCTTGTCTGCCGTCCAACTGGATGATCAAAGCAATTATACTACGGCATGAGTGATGGAGTGTTTTAGGTATGGCATTGTATGTGTAGATTAACAGACGATGGATCTTATCTGACGAATGAATGCATTGTACGTAAATGTCCGCGTTATGGTTTGTTATTTAGGCGCAAGTTAATGGTCAGGGTATGTAATGAAGTGAAGAATAACTCTTTCATACACAATGTAGTCTTATTATCTTATTATAAAGAACTCATTGTTATACCTACAAGTGCTCATTTAATTTAATATGATGATTAGTAAACAAGAAAGGTTGAATGTCAAGTCAAATATTATATTTAAAAGATATTGTGTGAATTGTTCAAAATATGACGATAAGTGTCAAGTAAGTAGGAAGCGACGATGACAAACCGAGTGCGCGATACTACGGGAACGGGAAAAATCCAAATTACCACGCGGACGAAGTCAAGCGACCACTAGTTTGTAACATTTTAAATTTAGTTTCAAAAATACCTGTTATAATGGTCTTTACTTTACGTTATTACGATTTTGGTTCCTGCATCGTAACTATTAAGTTTGAATAGGGGTTGTAGTGTAGGTAGTCGTAGTTAGGCACGTTTTGGGAGGAATTTTATGTATTCTGATTTGCCCGTCCAGAACTGGGAAGTCTTGAATACGGCCGTCCTGACAGGACGTCAGGTTTCACAAGCAATGAAGGTGCTGATCGTGTCTCAAGGCGGACAAGTTGCCGACGTTACGCTGCAGAGCTCCTGTCATTCTGAAGACGAGAGCGTGTTGAAAGTAAGTGAACCTTAAATATATCAGTTATGTGCTTTGTCAAAAATATGGTGTCCTTTTTTAGAATAATCACCATTGGCGGAACCTCCTATGGTGACTATGTATGGTTTTCGAATAGCATATTCACAAACGACACTATGAGGCGCGCGAACGCTAAGCGCTGTCAAAACGTATTGTTTTTTCAGCGCTTAGCGTTAGCCGACAATTTTGGTAGATTAACCAAAATTGTCGGTTCCAAGATAATAAGAAGTTAGGCAAATTATTAATAACTATCGTTCTATAATACATCAGTTTCACTTGTTCCATATTCTACAGGTATCATCCTCATGCAGTTCAGTATATGTGGACGGATCAGAGCTGCGTGGTTCATCAAATGCCTCAGTGATCGTTAAATATGGCACATACACAGGCCTGGCAAGGTTCACCGTTTGGATGCCCGAATACCCCCTGGAGATTGACGTGGACGACAACCGACTGTCGCAGATCAAAGGTAAATATTATAATGCGAATGAACTAACCTTGTAGCTTCATTTGTCACTCCGTTTAACTAATGAACTGACTAGAAAACTAGAAAACGTGTACTCTAACACTCTTCTTCAGGGACCAAGAACATGCATGTAATCACTTGCTTTACTTTCTGCTTTGCAAAAAATTACCTTAAAATATCTTCCTATCTGAAGTTAGTTGTGTGGGCGTGGTTGTTCCAGCAATATGCAGATATTCGATACGGTGACATCAGAAAATGTAACGTCCCAAACCGATATTACTAATGTACTAAATTCGTATACCCAAAAAGCTAGTTGTTTCTAGTTCCTCGAGGATGTAAAGTGCTTAGTAACCTACATAAATACAACTTTTTATCCTCAGGCTGGAAAGTTCCCGATGATTCAAACACCAAGGACAGGTCTAAACGATCGTTGTCAGCAAGAGGTTGGGGCGGCTCCAGACCTGACGCCACTAATTCGCTTACCGAACAAAGAGCATGTAAACTTCGTTATCAGCAGAGTAATGTAGAGGTCAGTATAACACTGATGCCAACAAAGACCTTTCTAGACGTATTATATTGATTCATGTTTTGTTGTACTCATCGCCGCAAAATATCGACAAAAATCTATCGGGATTGATCTGACTTAATCGCCCGGTGTCTCATTGCGTAGGTAGGTATATGCTCGGAGATTCGACTTACACCCTAGAGATAATGTCTTCACGACTCTATGGTCCTCAATCCATATGCAAAAAAGAACTGATTAACCTAACTATAGTTATGAAGAAACCATAATTTCTTCTTCTTGCCCCAAGGTCTACGCGCGATTCCTAGCTAAGGACCATGACTCAGGTCGCGTTTCTTACTTTGTCTCGCGCCGCACGTGGCTGAAGGTGACGGAGCTGGTGCTGACGAGGGTGTCAGACCCGCGCATAGCGACTTTACGAGCACGAGTGTTGCAAGGAAGGAGCACTGGACGAACTGAGGTGCAAGTCTTATCGCCGATAACAGGTCAGCATACTTTAAAGCTGTTTAGCGACTTTAACTATAATGTTCGCCGTTCCATTTGGCCCTATAATAAGAAGTGAAAGTGGCCCAGGGTGTCTTAAACTGTTGTGTTTGATCCAACATCTTAAATGACAGCAAATGATTGCAGGACTTAATATTATTCGTGGAGTTGCATGTATGTTAGTTATTCCATGCTAATGTTTTGACGACCCATAACAGTGTTTAATCTGCACAGCTGTTACTGCATCACGGCTGTGCCAGATTACGCTTTCAGTTATAATATTAGCATAACTCGTTTGTCGATGATGTTGTTTTGCCTACAAATGAACACGTCATAAATGAGATATTATGGGCAATAATCCCGAATTAAATTAAATATCATGAGTAGTAGACTATTTATGCTTAGATCTTTAAAACTACGCGATGGATTTTTATGCGGTTTACACGTGGTTATTGAAGAAGATTTTTGTGTTTATAATATGTCAAGCAGGCGAAGCCACAGGCGTCCGCTTTATTTTGTTCACAGGTGCACGTACGTAACGTACGAGTATAATGTGAATTGTATTACACACACACGTGTTGTACACACAGCTTTTTTACTCCACTTTTCTTCACCACTCACACAAATGCAAAGCTCAGCTTAGGCCTCACTAACTATCATTATGCTTTAGGAAGGAATGAAATTGCTATGAATTAAACCTATAACCTCGAGAATAGCTCTATATTATAAACTTAAGACTAACGGGTCTTTTACGCGATTATTGAGATATATACATACCTCTTTATTACCCGACGTTTCGGCCCTGTTACAAGAGCCGTGGTCACGGGTGGACTGGCTTCAGCTCATCGTCGTCTTCGTGAAGTGCGGGTTTGTTCAACTACCCTCACTTCGTTGTCACTAACTATTGTGTTCGGAGAGCCACTACGGCATACCACACTGATAGTATCAGCACGCGGGCGTTCGGTGAGGCGGCGAGTACATTTGCTGATCACCGGATTCCACGACGTCGATAGTCGATATCCATCTTCCCGGTTAAAGTTGGGATACTTTTTTATTTCGACGGCTTCCCGCACGTGACGTGAAACTATCAATGTGGTTCAACTATCAGTGTGGTATGCCGTAGTGGCTCTCCGAACACAATAGTTAGTGACAACGAAGTGAGGGTAGTTGAACAAACCCGCACTTCACGAAGACGACGATGAGCTGAAGCCAGTCCACCCGTGACCACGGCTCTTGTAACAGGGCCGAAACGTCGGGTAATAAAGAGGTATGTATATATCTCAATAATCGCGTAAAAGACCCGTTAGTCTTAAGTTTATAATGTGTACAAAACGCGAAAGTTTAAAGTACCTCTATATTGTTATGGTTTGATTTAAGAATACAGAAAAACAAATAAATAAAACGAAAAAAGAACAGTAATGTTCACCAAGCTACGTGTTCACAGGTCGAGTCATTGGTGTCCGTGAAGTGCGTGTAGGCAATGACAAAGTATCTATTTCAAGGCTACTGGTCCGCGTAATATCTGGGCTTCAGTTGAATATTTCACCTGACACCGCTATCGAAAACGGATACGTTTCTGAAACAACTGTAACCAGACGATTAACGGCACAATACCAGGTACGTTTCAATTACTTAAGTTAACAATGAGGAACTCGTGTTTTATAGACTTTTTGGTGATATACAGGGTTACCTGGTAAGTCGTACGAACCCCGTTCAGGGGTGGTAGTTCCCACCATCTCTGACAAATTTCACCTTGGACCCCTGGCCCCCCACCCTAATGCCGATTTCGTTGAGGTAACTCTAATTTTATTTTTCATAATGATGAAGAAACTAATCTGCTACACAAAAATCGTATAAAAATAAAAATTTGAACAAAAATAAACGAAAAAGATAGGCCAATAGACAAGAAATCAGCATTGTTTCAAAAAATTCTTCAAAGCCTTATAACTTGAAAAGGGTTTTTGTCAGGTAGGGAAATTTGTCAGAAATTGTGGGAACTACCACCCCTGAACGGGGTTCGCACGACTTATCAGGTAACCCTGTATTATGTGGGGTCAGTTGAGATGTAGGTAATCCATGTAGTTTGGTGCAACCCAAACTCAAAAATCCCTAAATCAGTTGGGTTAATCATGAATGTTCGCATAACCGGGCAGAATCGAAATCTCCTTCATATTGTAGGTTTGGTATCAATAATGGTGACCTTTAACTTCTTCCAAGTTTACTATCAAAACTCTAAAGTCACTTTAAACTGTCATAAATATAGGTAGGTACTAAAGTATATAGTCAATCTCTAATATTTTCAGGAGGGACTATTGGATATAGACCTGGAATTCTCAGATGGTAGTCACACAGCACTACGTGACGTCACCGTGTCCGACTATTTCTTAGTGGTGGAGAGTTTGGATCCAGAGGTAGTCGCGTTCGCACCGATGTATGCGAGCAAACACCCGAGGGTCATCGCTGTTGGTGAAGGTACTATCTTGTACAATACTCCATATGATTTTCTCGGTGTTTGTTTTTGAATAAAGTTAGTTTTTTTATAGTATCGGAACAGATACTTATGTATAGTTATTGTTGTCTAACGGATCTTAGTTTTATAAGAAGTTATAAGCTCAGGGATTGATGAACATTAATCCGTCGGCGTGTAGGAAATATTTTTCGGGCTTATAGCGCGTGAGGATCGAAAAGGACACAAAATTTAATATAGCGTCATTAATTGAACGCAAACGATACTTAAAATTAATAACAGATAATAATTTAAGCAATTAGATAGGTAGTGAGGTATTAGGTACCTACCAATAATAAGTTTTAACAACCTTAAGACATTGATTCAACAGCGCAAGTGCCTTGTTCGAGTGAACTTGAGACTGTAATCTTACGTTCAAGTTACATAGCTACGGTTTAATTAAAATATATCTAAATCCGCACTCTCTTATAATAGATTTTTAATAACGTTTTAAGGAAGCGGCGAACTCCTTCGAGTAACTCTGCTAACACCTGAACAATGTCGAACTGGACCCATTCGAAGAGTTGCTTTACCCGGGAAAGGCGATACTAAAACTCCAGCGAATATTAAAAACATTCCTGGAGCGATAGCAACGGCAGCTGCTAGTGTTGACGTGGACTTCAGTGGTGGAGATGCTCCTCAAAGACCAGACACTCCACAGAATGATGATATAATGGCTAGAGGTGGATTACGAAGCGGGTTGGCGGAACTTGGTGATATTCTTAAAGGTATGAATCTATTGAATGAAGTAACAGCTGTCCTAAAGTTTATCACTCTTAGATTATTATCTAACAAATAACCACAAAATCTATTACTACAGTTTTTTAGGGTTCCGTACCCAAAGGGTAAAACGGGATTTCTGTTACTGAGACTGCTGTCTTGGGGTGTCATGAATCGTGATAGTTACCAAGTTGAATTACAGATGATATATTTCTGTTACCTCTATAACAACAAATATTAACAACAAAGAATATAATAAATATTTAAGGGAGCCCCATACAACAATTATGATTTTTTTGACGTTTTGGTACGGAACCCTTTGTGCACGAGACCGACTCGCACTTAGCCGTTATTTTTGAAACTTTGAGAGACTGAAGCTTATTTAACTTGAAGGTCTGACTAAGTCACGGAAACAGCTCTTTTAAGATGTTTCATAAAACTATAACATAGTTACATATCTACGAGTACTATCATATTTATTTCAGGGTATCCGTCGTACAAAGATGAAGGGAACCACGAGCCGTCGATAGCACAAGCGCAACAGTACAACTCGATATTTCGAAGTAAATCTGCCCCACACCAACAACATCAGGCCACGCAGAATTCTGTCGTCATAGGTAATTAAATTTGATGCCATTATTGTGACTTGTCTATGTATCTAAACACTCTATAGTACGAGTTCCCTCTGAAACCAATTACTGACAACACTACATACCAAAAACACTTATAATTGAAAAAAAAATAGCACCTTATACTTGATTGGAATGCAATCTAAAATAATAACCCTACATTTCAATTTCTAAATGATTAAGTAAACATTGTTGTTTTAATTACTTATTTAATTTTTTTCCAGGGATCTATGTGGTGCTAGGTGCATTCTGCTTCGCCATTGTGGTAAGAATATCAATATTTAGTACCTACATCATTTAAATCCTTTTCATCTGCCTGTTCTTCGGGCCGAATAGAAACCGCCTAGCGGCCTGACAGACAGACATAAATCACGCATATATCCCCGTAGGGATAGGCAGAGGTATATTACACACCCACTTTTTTCCAGTAATTTTGTTGGTCCCACGTAATAGGATGCACGCCTATTGCCGATACCGGGCATTCGGGCATTGTAGAAAATTTATAACCACTCTGTAATTCAAGCCAAAAATCCAAACAGCGTGGACATATGTTACATAGCATTAAATAGAATCTCTGCACTCCTAGCTGCCTATAGCTACCTAAATGTGCCTTTACTATACTGAAGAAAAGAATTGATACGAGAACGTTGCGGTGTATCAGAAGATGTAGTAAGATAGAAAAAGGCCCCCCGGACCATCTGACCACCATTCAACTTGCCACTGGTGGTGACTTAGGATTTCTATATCCCAACTGACTACCATTGACCAAATAACACAGTACTACTCCCATATCACCACCAGTGGTGAAAATTGTCTCATTTTACCACTAGTGGTAAAATAAAACAACATCATTAGCACTTTACCACCAGTGGTCAAATTATAAGATGAGTTTCAATTTAGTAAAATCAAGTTTATCTAAACCACTTGAATAAATATACCGTTTACTATATCCAAAACATTTATTTGTATTTATTTGTACTTAAACCAAACTATCCGCTCTTAAATTTTCGGCATCAGTCGGTCCCCGCGCCCTTTGCCCTGTATCTGTGTGGTGTAGCGAGTTGCTAAGTTATTATTAAATATGTAATTCACTACTTCCATAGGTGTTCGTAGTATCCTGCGTAGTATATGCTTCCCGAGTGAAGCCGACAGGTATAGACCGCGGTAACATTGGCGGTCGCACTATGCCGGCAGTGGCTGAAGGCGGTCGACTTCAAGTCGCCGGTTTAGTCGGAACCACACTTGGACTAGGGAGAGAAAAACCTTCCAGAGAGTCTACCACTAACGCTCATGATTGGGTGTGGCTTGGTGAGTGTATATTTATTTCTTGTAAGTACATTACGTCGTATTATTAATTGACATTAAATTTACAATGCCCAATGTCAGACAAGCAAACGTCCATGTCGTGCTGGGTAGCCAAAGGTTAGAATTTGTAAATAACACTACCTTTTTAGGAATAACAATAGATTCTAAATTACAATGGGGTGAACTTATCACCATTTTAGCTAATAAGCTTAGCTCTGCTGTATATGCTGTGAGACGGATTAGGCAGTTGACAGATGTAGCTACTGCTAGGCTAGTTTACTTTGGTTACTTCCATAGCTTGATGTCCTATGGAATACTACTTTGGGGAAATGCAGCAGATATAGAAACAATTTTTATATTACAAAAGAGGGCAGTCCGTGCCATTTATTGTTTAGGTAAAAGAGATTCTCTTAGGGAGCGATTTAAAGATATTATGTTTATATATGATTATGATATGATATGTTTTAACTGTAGCTTCCCAATATATATTTGATAACATACTGTATGTCAGGAAAAATATATCTAGCTATACTAAAGTAAGTGACGTTACAGACGGAAATCTACGTAATAAAAATAAACTACTCCCTCCGTGTTATCGGCTTAGCAAGGTTAGTCATTCTTTCAAGGGGGAAGGTATACGCTTTTATAATAAATTGCCTGAATCGGTCCTTTGTATGCCCGACAATAAATTTAAAACCTTTATAAAGACCACTTTATGTCAAAAAGCATATTATAAAACAGTTGATTACCTTAATGATAAAAGTGTCTGGCTTGAGCATGGTGCAGGCGCCTCCTAAAATGCCGTAATTGTAGCATATTTTGTACTTAGGCGACTATAATTTTTTTTTTGTTGTATTATACACCCTTTTTGATTTTACACTAAACCAATGTACTTCGTAAACATTTAGTCTTAAGAAAATGTGTAAATGAGTCAATTATTTGAAAAGAGTGACCGAGAGTTTTATTACCAGGTTCTTTCTCTCGGTTCTACTTATTGCTTTGCGAATCTGACAGTACATGTAAATATAGAAGCAATGACATTTTTTATTTTAAGTACATACTGACGTTTGTAAGAGCCATTTAGTGACCTATACAAATAAATAAATCATTTTATTTCATTTCATTTCATTGACAATGATTGAAAAAATGGCCGTGAGATTTCTTGCCAGATTCCTCTACAGGCTCTACCTGTTGCTATTTGGTTGTAAATGTCAATCAATCAAATGATTTATTCACTTAGGTCATTAACTGACGCTTATGAACGTAAATAAAAATATAATTGCTTATATATTTACATGTACTGCCAGATTCCCAAAGCAATAGGTTGAGCCTGTGAGAAAGAACCTGGCAATAAAACTCACGGCCACTCTTTTTCAACCATACAATTTACAACATATTTCCACTAACGACTGAATATTGCCGAATGTACATTGTAGAATCACTTTTTTAATTTTGAGTTTCATAAGTGTTTTATACCCCAAATGAATAAAGCGTTTTTGAATCTTGAACAACAGAAAATATATCGAAAATACTTTACAAGCCAGAGATAATGTATTACAGATGGCCCAAAAATCAAACGGCGGCGCTCTGTTAATTATTTTAAAACTGCAACAGATGCCTGTATAATCGTAAACATCTATTCTGTTTAGGTATAATACTCGTATAACTGACAAATAAATAGGTTATCTAGATACATACCTACTATAGTTTATTTCAACTAAAATCAACTAGAAATACAAAATTTCTAGTCGAGTTGTTTTGGACTAAATAATTGGGCAACTACTGGTAACAACGTTCGAAAGATGATGTTTACAAGTGATATCCGAAAGCTATAGATCCATATTTTAAATCAAGCTTCTCCGTCATTACACCTAACAATAAAATAAATATTTAAGGTTTTAATTTTCCAGGTCGCGCGACTATGGAACGCAATGGAAATCGTCACCCAGTCAATCGGAATTCAACACAGCCGTCAGACAATGTCAATCAAGAAATGAGAATTACCGCCAATCCTCTAAATTACAACTATGCGGATCCTGACGACGCGATAAGAGACAATGGGAATGTTATGGTGACAAGTTTCGATAACCCAAACTCGATCGAACTGCCATCACAAAACGAGAAACGAGATAAAATGATTGATTCCACTACGTATTGCAAGAAGCCAGCCCGACACACGAGACATAACTCCGGAGACAGCCAATGGCAGTAAGTTTTTTTGCTAGTTCTGGTGGATTGCTTTATGTGCTTACTGCTTCATAGGAACTAAGTTTATTTTTAAACTATAAAAGGCAAGAATCAGGGTACACTTTAGTCCATAATAATTGTTCTTGTAAATTTCTATGAAAGTAAAACAAGCAGACCAAATTCCTTTCGAATTTAAATCTGGACCAGTAGGTATTTTCAGTTCCAGATTTAAATGCGAAAGGATTTTGGTCTTTCCAGTGGTGCACCGCTCTTAATGTTAAGACCGAATTAGGTTATTTCTAGATATTCTGGATACTAGCAACTACTTATTAAGTGTTCTGCAGTTAGATTGATGCTTGTAGGTGCAGAGTAGTATTCAATGTGCATTATTGTAATAATTATGGTATAATTCACTGCTCTTGGTCCACAGGATGGAGGCCGTCAATCCCGACGACTATCGACCTCCCGTGCCGCCACACAGGAACTCCTCAACCCCACAACCGCAATTGCCTGTGCCACCCAGAAACCTATGCAAAGTAAGAGCTTAAAAATTAACCATAACTGAATCTTTCTATAACCACCTACTAATCTCGTAACCAGTTTAGGCATTCAAAATAATGGTTTTCAAATAATGATGAATAATCAAAATCCAATGCTTCAAGCCATGGTCTCCAGCGGGAGTAGGTGAAACGTGGCCGTTTCCTTTTGCGAGCAAGCTGTGTACGCGAAGGAGGCGGCCGAGAGTGTGAGGGAGTGTACCCTCCCCGCTGAGTTCCGTGATCCATGATCCTGAGCGTAGTCACATCTACGCTCAGGATCATCGACCTCCATGACTGGGGCCTGACGACAGCTGGCTAAAACCCGACGACAGATTCACTCATCGACGCGGAATAAAACCCGACCCTAACGATGCGGGTTAACACCCGACCCAACCACAGACAGAGGCCACATAGGTGGCCAAAGTCCGCCAGCATCACTGGGAGGGGAGTACTTCCGAGTGCGCACCTGAGGCCCGGCAATGGACGTAGAGGCGGCTGCGGCCTTGGGCCCACCCATGCTGCTTCTTTCAAAGTGCGGTTGCCCCTGGAGGATTTTTTGCCCGGTAATAAATTTTGTATATGGTTCAATTTCCAGATTTTGCCGGATGCAGTCATGCCTCCTACTAGACGAAGTCATTCCCGCCACCTACCGAAGAAACACGAACGCGATTTTGAACCTAAACGATCTCCAGAGAATGGCCATCGCACAGACCGGTAACTTATTCCAAATAATTTAGATGAACAACTGAACACTCCTACTATTAACTACCTACTCATACAATACACACAAACCCATCGTTGTTGGTTTTGTAATAGAGGTGCAAGTGAGGAAGTCGGTCCTCATAGATAGTAGAACTCTTATAAGGTGTAATAAAAGCGATAGGAATACAAGTAATAAACATCTGTTTTACTTTCAGAATTATTGATCTGAACAAAATGGACGCCCCGTACCTGTCAAACCGAGATATGAAAGATTACAAACGCGAACCAAACTCGACCTCTTATAGAAATGACCTTGAAGACAACCCAGTAGAAAACCTGACTGACAAAGATGATTGCGCACGACTATTCGAATTCGACAACGATGCACCGCTCGTGTTGGAGAATAAGGATTACAGAGAGATCGTCGGTCTCAACAGAGGCACTGATGACTCACGACGTACTTTTACGAAACCCGAAAGCCCTGACTATATGCACGACTCTGGAATTGGTAAGTGATATTATTTTCTTAATTAACCCAATTCCCAATTTCAACGTTGCATTTTTCAACAAATATTGTGAAAAAAAATAGCTAATTTTATTGTCTGTTCAAAACGTTACAAAAGAATCTTGTTAATAGATATTGTGGATGAAATAAAAGTGTTAATACTCGTATGACATACAGTTGCGTTTTTAACGAACAATATTATATTATCTCAAACTCACAAACATGGCCCTGTTAACACTGTCCTCCAAAATACAGGATTTTACCTAGTTTGGAGGCAGTTTAGTGTACCTAGTTTTAGATGACTTGCTCAAATAGTGTAATATGTTATGTGAAAGTGCTTTTTGTGAAATAAATTTATTTATTTATTTCCAGGCCTACCTGAAGTACAAATGAGGCACAAAAATAGAACCAAAGAGAGTAAGGGAGAATTTGTAGAGGCTGCTAACAAGAACAAAGGTGAGTTAGATAGTTGTATCAGTGATATGAAAACTGATGAGTAAATTTGGAGTTAATGGAACAGCTAATATAAGTTCTGAGTAATACATTTCCAAAATCGAATTATGTAGGTACAGTGGACTTAACTGAAGATATGTATCTCGAATCCACAGAACAGTACCTCTTATACTGTTCTGTGCTCAAAACTATAGAACAATTCTGTGTAACAATTGAGTGCAACGTGAAATCGTATGTACAGGTGGCAGTTCGCCTGAGGTGAAACGGGCCACAATAGTTGGCAACCCGATGTACTCTCGCGGCGAGGACGGCGCCATACCGACCGCGGACGCGCTGGGATTCGACGACCTGAACATGGACTACGACCAGATCATGCACTACTTCCACAACCTCAAGGTATAAACGCACGCACCGTCCCACACCGCTTCTAGTGTAGTGTTGCTGTCGCTTGCATCGATACCCGACACCGGCCACCGCGTGATTCTGTCATCTACCCTACCTTATAAGCCGCGCAAGATGACAATGGGATTGGCGGCCATGTTGATGACGTCATAGTGACGTAGATTAAACTACAATACTGTTTTGTTAGCCGCACTTTTCAGCGATTGATGACGTCACGGAACGGTTATTGTGACAAGGTTCTATCTCACTCACATCGTGCGCGGGTTGTACCTATGTATAGTGTCTCGATGTTCGATTGTACTCTCTTATGAATTTTAGAGCCTGGATTTTGATGCATTTATTATTAGGATAATATTTTATATACTTACATTTTATATAACTATACCTATGAATGCCGTGCAGTATTATAATATCTACTTATTAAGGTTCGTCTTGAGTACCTCTATAAACTAATCTAATCTGTAATTATATTCACACCCTGCAGCAAATTTGATAATTTTCGGGTGAACTCTTATCAAACACAACATTCCACTATTCTCAAATTTCCAACCATTATTTATTTTCTCATCTATGTAGTATGCTAGATAGCGGCTAATTCTTACCTTTCCAACACTAGCATAGAATGTATAGATTAACCTCACGACTAATATTTAAGACGATAATATATATATATATATATATATATATATATATATATATATATATATGTTTAAGACGATAATATATATATATATAGACTTTGCTGCAAAATCTGACTGATTTTAAAATTTTTCGCAGGAATCAAACGCCTGAGTAGAGCAGATCATTGCAAAGATCCGGCAGATATTGTCTACGTATAATTATCAGCATGACAGCAAAGCTCCGATCGACGTATACAATGCACCCACTGATACGTCTGGGGTTGCCGGGCTAGAGGATAGTACCCTTGACACTTACAACAACAACAGTTATGCAACTTGCGAGCATATTTACGAGAACGTTAACAACGATTATTCAGTCGCACCAACACAAAAACTTTGCGACTCTATTGCTCACAAAAATATCTTTATGAAACGACAGCTCTCATTCTTGTTAGAGCACTTAAGCGAGTCTTATGAGTAAAGTTGTTGAAGTCAATGTATTATCCTCGATACAATATATGTCTAAAAATGGATCCTTGCAGTGATCGAACACCAAAACTATACAAATTGTAACTGTTTTATACATAATATTATCGTTAAACGTATATACTCTAGTCATCTACAAAGCTGCACATATTAAAAGTACCTATGTAATACTTAAGATAATTTGTGTGCATGTAGTTAATACTCATATATCAATGGATATAATAATAAATTATGAATGTTACGTGAGTATTGTCTGTCTATTGGTTGATGATATACTGGCTCATTGTAATCAAGGAGTCAATGTATTTGAGCTACACTAAAATACCGTGTATTCTTGCCTCCGACGAGTTCTTAGGACAACCGTCAGTATGTATTTAGGTACCCCATACCAAAAAGATGTTGCTTGGGATCTAGATTTGTAAATATTTTTCCACTAGAAGGTAATAACGCTACCTCACTTTTGTCTTAACTTAGAGCTTAGCTATTGTACGCGAGTTGAAAGGTGAAATTGCATTTATTTTAATGAATCTCGTTGCAAAATCACTATTATTTTCCCGCCTAATGTATTGGATAACAAACACAATACTTAGTTATTATATTAAGACTGCAATCGCCAGTTTCTAGGGAATATATTAATATAGTTAAGCATAATATTTTAAGATATACGGAACTAGTCAAATATATTATTCTTGTAACTAATCTGGGCTAATTTATTTGCTCAATTCTTTGTCGTTCCACATGTGCAAAAATAGCTTTATACTGTACGTAAGATAGTTGTTAAAAACCTCTCAGTTTTGAACAATTTAATGTTCATAATTACGTTGAGATTAATAATTTTGTTTTGTTGAGTTATGGATAGGTATTTATTGATCGTAATGTAGCGAACACTTTCAATTAGACACATATTTTGATGGTGTACCTACCCCCAAACGAATATCATGACTTAACACAATTTTTATACAATTTTATGGTTTATAGTTGTGATAAAATGACTGCAAGGGATTGATTTTTTAAGCAGTCCGTTTTATAATTAAAAATGCCATATCAATATACCTAATCTAACGCTTGTATGATATTGTAAAACACACTATTAATTTATTGAAAATGTTAATTGTAAGTTAGTACATTAGGCTTTGTAAATATTGTTATGAGTATGACGTTATATAATTTATAGGTACTTATGTGGAGATGACAAAGCAAAATAGATGATTTATAAAATGTGGTAGAATCGCTTAATATAATGGTCAGAGTAGTTGCACACGATATAATGTGATGTTATGTCTGTTACAATGTACACTAAATAGTAAATGTTTTAATCTTGTATTGTGTATTGACGTGAGATAAAAATAATAATAGGAGCCAGATTCACGAAAGTGTAACATTTTTATTAACGATATAAAGTCTAGCGTTCTGGTTCTTTACATGCTTGGATTGTCACATTTATCCCTTGGATTAGGGTTGCCAACCGATATTATTGCGCCTACTGTTAAGATGTAGGTACATTTATATGTCTAACAAATAGGCTATGTGTCTAAACTCCATGAAGGATTTAAATACGAATTAAACCACCAATAATAGATAGATAGATCACATTTGTGAACCTTGGTCTTAAAATCACGGGGAAAAAAGAAAAGGGGTGAAGTGAAAACTTCGGTGAATCCGGAATTAACTTTTAGATAATGATGATGAAGATTATGAATAGAATATGTACCCACAGTTTTCGAAATTATTTATTCCTTAATTTTTGTTTTTGGTACAAGAATATGGCAACCCTACTTATTCAAATCTCTAAAATAGCGTGTTGTTTGGCTTTTGTCGTTAGGTTAGGGGCGAGTCCATAAGTACGCAGTAGAGTATTTTGTTATTACATATAAACCACTTGTTTTTGTTGAGTTTTTGCCATAATTGTAAAGATGGAGTTTATAATGTAATTATTGCTACAAAGTTACTAAGGTATACATGTATGCAAACTGAGGCTTGTCACGAAAATCCTTTAATGAAATGTCAAATTTAATAATCCATTATTAATTTTACTGGGTTTTATTTTATTTCCGAGAACATTTACCCTATCCCTATTTTAATTACGGTGGCGTGCTGGAAGTGACCATAAAAACAGAGGCAAGTAATCTATTAAATGACTACTTCTACATAGAAAGATAACTATCATCTCAGCCCATCTGACGCCCACTGCTGAACCTAGGCCTCCCCCAAAGAAGGGGAATTCTGCCTACATATACCATGATGGTCAGACGGGTATAGGTAGGTATAGGTGTCCAGTTTTCTTTACTATATGGATTACTATGTGGAGTTTAAGTAAAAAAAAATATTAAAATACGTTAACTCAATTCTGTTGATTTCTCACTTAACACTTGTAGAAATCAGTCAAGTTATGAAGGTTATTTAGGTAATTAAAATCAAGATTGCTTCTTTTTTTTATTTTTTATTTAGGTAAGTATAGTTCGCGAGGCTTAAGCTGAGCTTTGAATTTGTGTCAGTGCACGTACGGGAACGTATAATGTGACTTGATGTACACACAGCTTTTTTACTCTACTTTTCGTGATCACTCACACAAATACAAAGCTCAGCTTACGCCTCGCGAATTATACCTAATGCCAGATTTGCGAAAAGATTATAGTTAGATTACAATCACTAGCAACAGAGTGGCAATAGTTTTAGGGATCCCGAGTCAACGTGCAGTTACTGAGGTCAGAGGGCAGTCCCTCTCTTTGACAGCTCCAATAAAACCACGAAGTGCATATGCTCCTGTGAATGACACTCCGAAGCAACCGAGTATTCACCAGCTCTCTCTATCTTACTATCACTACAGTACGTATCTCGACCGCTGAACCCTCGGTGAAATTTTATGTTGGCTCTACACACTCGACCAGACTCTCGCTAAACACTCGTATCTCTCGTATCACTATGGTCTTGAAAATAGTTTCCGTTTTTTTGAGCTTTTGTACTGATAGTTACTAGTTGAACGAGTGTACTGAACATTCTCGCGCCACGCTTTCCTCCACGAGACCGACCGATGCCCTTGCACTCGGAGACGAGGCAACCTGAGACTGAGCGAGAGGTACAAGATCTCCATTT